>CAUYQG010135240.1:0-38515 GCA_963574415.1 Tarsius wallacei
TTGGAAGGCTGAGGCGGAAGGATGGCTGGAGCCCAGCAAGTCGAGGCTGCGGTGGCCGGGAGCGGCCACTGCACTCCAGTCTGGGCGACGGAGTGAGACTCCAACTAAAAAAAAACAAACAAACAAAACAAACAAACAAAAAGACTGTGTATTCTGGTGCTGTTGGGTGAAAAGCCTGCTAGATCCAATTGATCTATACTTCTGTTCATGTCCTCTATTTCCTTATTGATCTTCCATACGTAACTGAAAGAGTATTGGTGTCTCCTACTACTGTTGTGTTGCTGTCAATTTCTCCCTTCAATTTTGTCAACATTTGCCTCATATGTTTGGAAGTTCTGTTAGATGTGTATATATTTATAATTGTTATATGTTCCTATTGACCCTTTTATCATTATACAATGTCCTTTTTCTCACCTGACAGTTTCTGCTTAGAGTCTATCTTGTATAATATTAAGTATGTCCACCTTTGCTCTCTTCAGGTTCCCATTCACGTGAAATCTTTTTCCATCCTTTCACTTTTAGTCCATGTGTGTCCTTAGATCTAAAGTAAGTCTCTTGTTGGGTGCAGTAGTATGGCTGAAGCAGGAGGATTGCTTAAGTCCAGGAGTTCGAGACCAGTCTGGACAATACATCGAGACCTTGTCTCTACAAAAAAATTTTAAAAATTAGCCAGGTGTGGTGGTGCATGCCTGTAGTCCCAGCTATTCGGGAAGTTGAGGCAGAACTACTTGAGCACAGGAGGTTGAGGCTGCAGTGAGCCCTGACCATGCCAGTGCACTCCAGCCTGGGCAAGAGAGTGAGACCCCCCAACTCAAACAAATAAACGTCTCTTGAATATATAGCTAAATCCTGGGTTTTTTTTTTTTTTAAAAATTCATTCAGCCAATCTATGTCTTTTAATTGGTGTGTTCAATACATTTACACTAATTACTGATAGGAAAGAACTCACTTTTGTCATTTTGTTGTTTTCTGTATGTCTTGCAGCTCTTTTGTCCCTTCTTTCTTGCTGTCTTCTGATTTTCTATAGTAACTCGTTTTGATTCCCTTCTCATTCCTTTTGTGTATATTCTGTAGACATTTTCTTTGTGGTTACCATTGCAATGACATAAAACACCTAAAGTTGTAACAAACATTCTATATTACACTGCAAACAACTTAAATTCTGCTATTTTACAACTCTGCCTCCTCTCCACTTTGCTATTAATAACACAAATTATCTCTTTCTAGAACGAGTATCCATTAACATATTTTTTATGCTTTTTTTTTTTTTTTTTCTTTGAGTTGGAGTCTCACTGTGCCCAGACTGGAGTGCAGTGGCCACTCCCGACCACCGCAGCCTCAGCCTGCTGGGCTCCGGCGATCCTTCCGCCTCAGCCTTCCAAGTAGCTGGAACTACAGGCGCGTGCTACCACGCCCGGCTAATTTTTTTTTTTTATTTATTGTAGAGATGAGGTCTTGCTTGCCCAGGCGGGTCTCGAACCCGCGGGCTCAGGCAATCCACTCACCTCAGCCTCCCAAAGGCGCGGGATTACAGGCTGAGCCACCGAGCCCAGCGCTTTTTTTTAAAGTCGGGGTCTCACTCTGTCACTAAGGCTGGAGTGCAGCAGCACTATTACAGCTCATTGCAGCCTCAGTCTCCTGGGCTCAGGGTAATCCCTTCACCACAGCCTCCCAAGTAACTGGAACTACAAGCGTGCATCACTATGCCTGACTACTTTTTTTTTGCTGAGATGAGGTCTTACCATGTTGCCTAGGCTGGTCTCAAACTCCTGGGCTCAAGCAATTCTCCTGCCTCGACCTCCCAAAGTGCTGGGATTAGAGGCATGAGCCACTGTGCCCAGCTGCTGTTATTTTGAAATTCAGTACTGGTCACTGGGTGCAGTGGTGCACACCTGTAGTCCCAACTACTCGGGAGGCTGAGGGGAGAGGATCACTTGAGCCCAGGAGTTAAAGGCTAGCCTGGGCAACATTACCCCAACTTTTAAAATAATACATTTTCTACTGAACTTAAAAGTGATTCACACTTCCAATACTATAGGACATTTACTTTAATCAAGGACTTTCTATATTTTCATGTAGTTTTATGCTGCTGTTCATCATCTTTTCTATTTAGCTTAAAGGACTACTTCAACATTTCTTGTAGGCAGGTCTAGTGGGGATGAATTCCATCAGCTTTTGTTTATCTAGTAAAGTCTTAATTTCTCCTTTGCTTTTTCTGTAAGTATAGTTTTGCTGAATATTGTATTGTTGGCTGGCATTTTTTGAGTACTTCAAATATAGCCCATTCCCTCCTAGTCTGTAAGGTTTCTTCTGAGAACTCTGCTGATAATCTAATAGGAGCTCTCTTGTATGTGACAAGTGCTTTTGTCTTGCTGCTTTCAAGATTCTTTCTGGCTTTTGACAGTTTATTCTGATGTGTCTTGGTTTGGGTCTCTTTAGAGTTATCCCTGTTGGAGTTCTTTGAGCTTCTTTCATGTATATGTTCATTTCTCTCATATCTGGGAAGTTTTCAGCCATTACTTCTTCAAATAGGTCTCTGCCCCTTTCACTCTTTTCCTTCTGAAACTCCCATAATGTTGTTCCATTTGATGGTGTCCCACAGTCCTTCAGGCTCTCTTCATATTTCTTAACTCTTTTTCCTTCTCTGTCTCAGCATTGAGCTCAGAGATTCTTTCTTCTGCCTGGTCAAGTCTGCTGTTCAATCCCTCTAGTGAATTTTTTTTCAATTCAGTGATAGCATTTTTTCAGTTCGAAAATTTCTGGGCCGGACACAATGGCTCAGGCCTATAATCCCAGCACTTTGGGAGGCTGAGGTGAGAGGATTGCCTGAACCCATGGATTTGAGACCATCTTAGGCAACTTGGCAAGACCTCTACAATAAATCAAGAAAAATTAGCCAGGCATGGTGTGTATGTCTGTAGTTCCAGTTACTTGGAAGGCTGAGGTGGATGGATTGCCTGAGCCCAGCAGGTCGAGGCTGTGATGGCCATGAGTGTGCCACTGTACTCTAGCCTGGGTGACAAAGTGAGACTCTAATCTAAAAAAAAAATTCTGGTTCTTTTTTTTAGTTTCTATATCTTTGATGACATTCTCAATCTGTTCATGCACCATTTTCCTGATTTGTTTAGTTGTCTATGCTTTTACATTAAGCATTCTTTTGATGGTATTTTAAAATTATCTGTCTGGCAAACTCATATATCTCCATTTACTTCAAGTTGGTTTTTGGAGGTTGAATTTGCTTTTCTTCAAAGTTTTCAAACAAAGTTTATTAGAAAAGTAAAGGAGAGACATGCCAGAGTTGGCAAGGGTGAGAGAAACTGCCAAATTTGTTTCTTAAATGGGCCAAGTTTCTATTTCTTTGTATGTCTTAATTTTTGTTGGGATTTTAGCATTGAAAAATCAGCTAACTGGTTTGTGGCCTGGTTTTCAAAATTAAAGACTTTCTTCACTCAGCCTGGCTAGAGATTCTGAAAGCTTCTTAAGCCTTTTCTGGGAATGCACCCTCTCTAGGCTCGTGTGTAAATTCTAATTGAAGAGGTTTGCAGGTTTCTATTTAGGAGTTTCCCCCTGGAATGTACCTGCAATACTGTGGCCTTGTTGGTGCTACAGTAGTCCTCGATACTAGAGCCTCATCTAGTGTCTGTCTGTGGTACTGCAGATTCTGGAGCACTTTGGATTCTCAGAGACCCCAACGTGGTGTCCTGTTCCTTTTAGTGCTTGGATTCAGAGAAGACGGAAACCGGTCCCTCGGGTAGGGAAGTCAGAATGTTGGATATGTCCCTTTTCTCTCACTCTTTAAAGATTCCCTCCCAATTACACTTTGCTGTGCAGGGTGGGAACCTGGGAGGTTTTGACAAGAGATAGGGTCCTGAATTTTTCTAACTGGCTTCGATGCAGTTGATTTCAGTCTCACCTGTGGCAGAAGGGCCTTTAACTGGTTTCCTGATTTCTCACAGAGGAATTTTATGTGTCATTGTTAAATTCATTCTCCATGGGTAGAAGAAGGGCCTATGGCTTCCTGTTCCACCACCTTACCGACGTCCTATAAAAGTACTCTTTCAAAACTGTTTTCACTTTCTTCCCCTCTTGTTCCCTCAATTCACTTGAATCACACTTCTGCCCCCACCAGTTCACCGAAATCATACTACTCAGTCACTAGTGAGCTTAACTGTCAAAATCAAACGGCCAATTTGGTCTTCATCTCATTCTGTCCCTCTGGAACATGACACATACTTCATTAGTCTCCCGCTTTTGTAAAAATTGGTTCCTGGGAAACCCTTCCATTTTTTTTTGGAGGAAGGGGGCCCTTCTTACCTCATAGGATGCCCCCTCCTCTCAGCATTCCTTATCAAGTCATTCTAATTTTCTCTATTTTAAATATAGGGGCATCCCATGGTTCAGTCTGCGGATCTATTCTCTTTATCCATCCTTCTCTCAGTGACCTCATCTGATCCCACAGTTTTAAATACTATTTATTTAAATACCCATACTTCCCACAATTGTATGACTTGCCCTTACCTTGACTGAATTCCCGATATGTATATTCAAATGACTACCTGACATCTTCACTTGGTGTCCTAATAGTCTTCTCAAAGTTAACATACCCAACATAAAATTTTTTATACCTACCCCTAGAAAAAAGTTGCCCCACCCCAGTCTTCTTTAGTAATAAACAATTCTCCCCCCCCCCCACTTTTTTTTAGTTCTAAAGCTTTAGAGGTATTACCTTAGAAATAAATTCAAAATCTTACTTTGTCTCCATTACTATTACCTTAATCTAAGGAACTATAATTTTTACCTGTATTAACGCAAAGTCATTCCAATTGATCTGCCTGCTTCCACAACTGTTCCCTAACAATTTAGTCTTCAAATAGTAACTAGTGATAAAATGTAGAATTATGCCACTTATCTGCTCATGCCCTTCCAAATTTCCTGTCATATGAATAAAAGTTAAATTTTTTAACCATTCCCTATAAAGCCCCATAAAATCATGTACCCAGATACCTTCTCTAATGCATTTCCAACCATTTCTTCTCTTACTCTAATAGAGACAGTCTTTTGCTGTCTCTATTACCCTTTTAGGGCACTTGTGCTATTCCTTCTGCAGTAATGGCTCACCCTGTATCTTCTGAGCTGTTTAAACCAAACCTTTTAAGGGTATTCTCTGACAAACCTGTTAACAATACCTTGCTATACACTACTTAACAACTTTTAACACAAATGAATTTATTAGATCACTGTCTTTCCTCATCAAAAAGCTCCGAGAGATGTTATGTTATATTCATTGTCATGTTGTCAAGTCATAGCAGTTAGATATGTGGCTAGCATATCTGTTAAATGAATGAACCCTACAAGGAGAGGGATGTTAACGATATGTTATCCTGATTCAGATCCCATATGGACCTCACATAAACTCTTCTGAGACATTGTTACTACTGAAGCACCATTTCTATCTGGACCAATTCTGAAGTGTGTATTTGAAAGTTACAAAAAGTTAAATTCCTGAGCTATATCCTCTCCAACCAAATTGCCTCTATAATATTCAACAAGATCTTGGTTATAGCAGGTTGGAAGCCCTCCAAATTAATCAAAGTAGTTGAGCTCAGTTGTGAATGCCTGTAGTCCCAGCTACTCAGGAGGCTGAGGCAGTAGGATTGCTTGATGGATGCCAGGAATTCAAAACCAGCCTGGGCAACATAGCAAGACCCTCTCTCTAAAAAGATTAAAATAAAAATAAAGGTATCTTTGGGAGGCCAAGGCAGGAGGACTGCTTGAGACTAGGAGTTTGAGACCAGCCTAGGTAACACAGTGAGACCTCACCTCAAAAAAAATTTTAAAATTAATCAGGCATAGTGGCACACACTTGCAGTCCCAGCTACTTGGGAGGATGAAGCGCAAGAAAGGCTTGAGTCCAAGAGTTCGAGACTACGGTGAGCCGTGATTGTGCCATTACATTCCAATCTGGTGAGAGTGAGACCCCAACTCAAAAACAAAAAAAAAAAAATGAGAAAAGCACCCACTACTTCATGCAAAAATTAACTTCTTATTTCTTTACGAATCTTGATGTTTTTGCTGCTGTGTTTTTTGTTTGGCCCTGGCAGTCCCTATCTAATGGGCAACTCAGTAATTCTGAAACAATGAATACACAGAAATACAATGAAAAACCATTGGTCTGTAAGGCTTTTGAAATATTGGAAGGCACTATTTACCACCATCCAAATCCCAACTCAGCTTGGCGGCATGTCACCTAATGGCACTTGCTTCCAACACTGTTAGGGTCCAATCTGTCCCAGAAAAACTGGTTGTGGTGATCTCTACACCAATTTCTTCTGAGGTCATCATTCCATGATTTGAGAGTTGTTAGCACTCAAAATTGTATATTTGAAAAAAAGAAAGGTGATCAGAAATGGCTTGGCACAGGTAGATTACCATCAGGTGCAAAGGTGTTAGGAAGATATACAGGCTCACCACAGTGGCCCTGAGTGGCATAAAATTCGAGAAGTCTGCTTCATGAGGAAGGATGTTTGTTAAGTCTACATTCAGGTATGATACTTATATTGAACACTGTGTTCCAACCAAGACAATGAAATAGCAACTTTTGTGTAGCATCACAAGCAACCAAGTGTTTCAGACTGTTTACCTTGTTAGGTGCCTTGAAATACCCTAATTGCTAATTGCACTCCTCCCACCCTCCTGCACAGCATCCGGGACACTGGTGACCAGGCTCTTGGCTTCCTCCACCCAGTGCTGTGTGAAGACAAAACTTTATGGCTACCCAGAGGGAAATTAGTGTTGTGAGTTCACTTCTGATAAACCTAAGCATTATATTCTTTGATATTATTTGAAAAAAAGATATATCAAGACAATGATTTTTTTTTTTTTCAGTTGGAGTCTCACTCTGTTGCCCAGGCTGGAGAGCAATAGCACACTCACGGCCTCCCCAGAGTCGACCTGTTGGGCTCCGGCAATCCTTCCACCTCAGTCTTCCAAGTAGTCAGAACTACAGGTATGTGCTACCATGCCCAGCTAATTTTTAAAAACTGGATTGTAGAGATGAGGTCTCACCAAGTTGCCCAGGCTGGTCGCAAACCCGCGGGCTCAGGCAGTCCACTCGCCTTGGCCTCCCAAAGTGCTGGGATTACAGGCTGAGACACCAAGTTCGGCCACAATGATTCTTTTAAAATATGCTTTTTCAAACTACACATGCCCTTCTCTTCCATGTTGAACATCTCTGGTAAAGCAGGAGAATCTCTAAATCTCTATGTGCTACCTCCATGCCCTCACTGGATGGTGTTATCTCCCACTTCAAGTATACTAAAACAAAATTTCAGATATATAAGCAAAAAAATTATGTCACTTTTTGGAAAAATACCTATAATTTTAAGTATTTCTTACTATCATTTTGTCCTTTTTGATACAGGGTCTCACTGTGTAGCCCAGGCTGGAGTGCAGTGGCACAATCACGACTCACTGCAGCCTTATGTCCCAGGCTCAAGTGATCCTCCCGCTTCAGCCTCCCCAGTAGCTGGGGCTACAGGCATGCACCACCATGCTCAGCTAATTTTGTGCATGTGTGTAGAGATGAGGTCTCACTGTCTTGCCCAGGCTGATCTCAAACTCCTGGGCTCAAGTGATTCTCCCGTCAGCCACCCAAAGTGCTGGGATTACAGGCATGAGCCACCATGGCAGACCTGTTATCATTTTCTAGGTATGATAACCACTTAATCTAGAATCAAGTTAGATTTATACAACAAATATATTTCTATCATTTTGACTGAATTTATTATAAACTATATCACATGTGTATGAAAATGCATATTTACAGCCCAAAGAGTAAAAACACATGGGTGCCAACCACTGTGGTTGACATATTACGGCACATTAGAAGCCCCCTGTGGAGCCGGGCTCGGTGGCTCAGCCTGTAATCCCGTGCCTTTGGGAGGCTGAGGTGAGTGGATTGCCTGAGCCTGCGGGTTCGAGACCCACCTAGGCAACTTGGCGAGACCTCATCTCTACAATAAATTAAAAAAATCAGCCGGGCGTGGTAGCATGCGCCTGTAATTCCGGCTACTTGGAAGGCTGAGGCGGAAGGATCGCCGGAGCCCAGCAGGTAGAGGTTGCGGTGGCCGGGAGCGGCCACTGCACTCCAATCTGGGCGACAGTGAGACTCCAACTCAAAAAAAAAAAACAGAAGCCCCCTGTGGGACCTCCTCCTTGGCTGCATTCATCCTTCCACCTCCCTGTCCCTAGAACAATTTTCTTAATGACACCTTCATGTGAGTTTTCTAATGTTTCTCTAATTTGGAATCTCTAATACAGTCACAATTTTGCTTGTTTTGGAACTTTATATAAATGGAACAGTGCGTGAATTTTCCTGACCTGCTTCTTTCACTCAACAGGTTAAGACTCATTTATGTTCTTGAGAGTACAGTTCTTACATTTTCAGACTATATACTACTTGTTTATGACCATCCTATTTATCTACTTTGATGGTAGATATCTGAGCTATTTGCAGTTTTTTTTTGCTATTAGAAATAATGTTGCTTAAAATATTCTTATAAATGTCTCTTAGTGTAAAGATATGAGTTTCTCTAGGAGATATTGTACATTTACTCTCCAACCCAGAATGGTTGTACCAATTTACACCAATTCAGCAATATTTTCCATTGCACCATATCCTAGCCAATACCAAGAACTGATTAATCTGTTTAAACATTTTTTGCCAATCTTGTATGTGTAAAATGCCACCTGCAATTTTAATGTGCACTTCCCAGATTATGAATAAAGTTGGTTTCATATATTTACAAATTATCTGTTTCTTATGTAAAATGCCAGTTTATGTCTGTTGCCCTTTTTCTGAACCGGGTTTCTGTTGTTCTTACATATCTATAATTTGTGTACTTTCGATATTATTCCTTTGTCAGTTACATCTGTGTTTCAAATGTCCTCTCCCAGTTTGGAACTTCTTTTCACTTTTACAACGAAGTTCTTAATTTTATTCATATTTGTCAATATTTCCCTTTATAATTTGAACTTTTATCTTAAGATTTCCTCCTCCAACCCATGGATATACAATTATTTCGTGTGTGCATATATATAGATAGGGGAGGGAGAGGGGGAGGGAGGGGGGAGGGAGAGGGGAGGAAGGGAGAGGGGCGGAGAGAGGGGGGAGAGAGAACATGCTTGTTCTGTCACCCAAGCTGGATTGCAGTGGCATGATCATGGCTCACTGCAGTCTCAAATTCCTGGGCATAAGCAATTCTCCCACCTCAGCTTCCCAAGTAGCTAGAACTATAGGCATGTGCTACCACACCTGGCTAATTATAAAGTTTTGTGTTTTTTTTTTTTGTAGAGATGAATTTTGTAGCAATACGTTGCCCAGGCTGGTCTCAAACTATTGGCTTCAAGAGATTCTCCCACCTCGGCCTCCCAAAGTGTTGTAATTACAGGCATCACTGTGCTCGACCTATATTTTCTTCTTAAGAGTCTAACTTGGCGGCTCAGCCTGTAATCCCAGCGCTTTGGGAGGCCGAGGTGAGTGGATTGCCTGAGCCCGCAGGTTCGAGACCCGCCCGGTCAACTTGATGACACTTCATCTCTACAATAAATAAATAAAAAATCAGCCGGGCGTGGTAGCGCATGCCTGTAATTCCGAATACTCAGAAGGCTGAAGCAGAAGGATTGCTGGAGCCCAGCGGGTCGAGGCTGCGGTGGCCGGGGGCGTGCCACTGCCCTCCAGCCTGGGTGACAGAGTGAGACTCGCACTCAAGAAAAAAACAAAAAAAGTCTAGATTTGCCTCTCACATTGAGTCCACATTTAACTCAACTAGAATATTTATGTACAGCATGAGGTAAAGATCTTATTTCAATTTTTCCATCCCAGTATAGTCCATAGCAATTCCTATTGTCATAAACCTAGTTATCATATATATGTGATTTCTAGCCTCCCTATATTGTTCCACAGTCTATTCCTGCACCAAGTCTGTACTATCTTACTTATTAAAGGGCTTGGTATCTGGTAGGGCAATTCTCATTCCATCTCCTCTTTGGCTATAATTTCTTTAGACTTTCATGATGTTTAAAACCAGACTGACATATTCAATAAAAAAACTAACTCCTTGGGATTAAAATTTCATTTGCAATAATGCTATAGATCAATTTGAGAGGAAGTGTCATATTAAACAATACTGACTCCTATCCATGAACATGGTATGTCCATTGACCTGGGTCAGTCTTAAAATGTCTTCCAGTAAATGGTTAAAACTAACTGCAAAGAAAATCTTGCATTTTTTTTAATTAAACTAAACACTACCTATATTACATGTAGATTCTAAATTGACTTTGCATTCATTGAGCTTGCTATTTGTTATCTGCAAATGACCTCTGAAAATCAGTCCTCCTGTCACATTCTCCAGGTTGGCTCTTTGAACTCCCAGATACAGTGGATTGCTGCTCTGCTACTGAACCTCACTGCTACATTTTCTCATCTGTAAAATGAAGATGCCCAATAGGATTGCTCTGACACATCAAATAAAAATAACCACACCTATCTGTCTAATTCCTTTATTTTAGACAGCCAACTGTTTTTCTCTTTGTGTGCTCAAAGAATTTGACACATTGCAATCATTTTAAGTACTCAGTGAGTAAAAATTATTTTATTTCCTGGTTCTTATAAATCAGAAAAAACATTTCTTGGTTTTTATATCCCCTTCCTGAATCCCACACACATAGACATTCAAATGCTTATTTTTAAAAAAGGCTATCATCTAGGGTTAAAAACAAAAAACAGTGATATACAGTCGAGTAAAATTAGAACTACTCTTCTTACATCTACCACAAGAATTCTATTCAAAATGATAGGATACTATAAATTTCCTCAAGGAAGTGTTAAATGTGCTCACTAATTAAGGCGATGATCTAATATAAGTACAAAATGCCCTCTTTTTATATTGCTCTGTGTGCATTGAGTAAATCTAGAAACTGATCAGAATAAGGATTTTTCTTTTTTCTTGGTAAGTAGGGGTCTCACTGTCATGTAGGTCAGAGTGGAGTGGTACAATCACAGCTCCCTGCAGCCTCGACTTCCTAGGCTCAGGGAATCCTACCTCAGCCTCTCAAGCACCTATGAATACAAGTGTGCACCACCATGCCTGGCTTTTTTCTTTCTTTTTTTTTTTTTAAGAGATGAGGTCTCGCTATGTTGCCTAAGCTGATCTCAAACTCCTGGGCTCACAGAATCCTCCTACCTCAGCCTACCCAGTGCTGGGATTACAGGCATGAGTCACCACACCCAGCCAGAAGGGCTTTGATTAGCTGATTTCACCATAATAGGGTAGTCTTATTAGGTTTATCTGGTTTGATTATACTGCTGTGACATAATGGGGACTATATATTTAAAAAGAATCTGCTGGGCATGGTGGCTCACACCTGTAACCCCAGCACTTTGGGAGGCAGAGGCGAGAGGATTGTCTGAGTCCAGGGGTTCGAGACCAGCCAGGGCAACTTCGTGAGATTGTCTCTACAATTATTTTTTTAAAAAAGTTAGCCAGGCATGGTGGTGCACACCTGTGGTTCTAGCTACTTGGAAGGCTGAGGCAGAAGGATCACCTGAACTCAGTAGGTCAAAGAGCTGTGGTGGCCAGGCGCATGCCACTGCACTCCAGCTTGGGTAAAACAGTGAGACTCCAACTCAAATAACAAAACAAAACAAAAACTTACAGCTTTCTTGGTTCTTTGATCAGATCTTCAGTTCTTGGGTCTGCCCTTTGGTTGTACACCTTGGGGCCAAAATGAGTAACTTTCCTGAATTATTAAAATGAAATTACCAAATCATGACTTATTGATTACAACTACCTCTAGATGGCAGCACGCTACTAAATTTAAAAATATTTAAATCAAAAAATATTTAGAAATAAGATAGCAGTTTTCACCTACAAAATAAGTTTTTTTTTTTTAAGCACCCATTATTGAAAAGGGTATGAGGCCAGGCGTGGTGACTCATGCCTATTATCCCAGCACTTTCAGAGGCTGAGGTGAGAGGACTGCCTGAGCACATGGGTTCGAGACCAGCCTGGGCAACTTGGTGAGACCTCATCTCTGCAATAAACAAGTTAGCCGGGTGTGGTAACGTGGGCCTGTAGTTCCAGCTACCTGGAAAGCTGAGGCGGAAGGATCACCTGAGCCCAGCAGGTCAAGGCTGCGGTGGCCGTGAGTGTGCCACTGCACTCCAGCCTGGGCGACAGAGTGAGACCCCAACTCAAAAACAGACCCTAAAAAAGAAAAGGGCATGGAGAAATAGGCATTTTCACATACAGTTGGCGTAAAGGTAAACCGGGGCAATTTAATGTGTCAAAACCCTCAAATATTCACTCTTTGTATCAAGCACTCTAAGAAACTCAAAATTTTGGAAAACACATTTGCACTAAGATGTGCTTATAAGGATGATCATTGCAGTATCCTTTATAATAGTTTAAAAAACCTGGTGAAATAACTGGAATACCCAATGACAGGATCTGGCTAAAATCATGCACAAGTTGAAATACCAGACAGCCATCAAAAGTAGCTTTAAAGGTGTAATTTTTGTCAAGCTTTAATGTGCATACAAACTACCTGGGGAACCTGTTCAAATACAGGTTTTGATTCCACATGGGGCATTCTGCATTTGCAGCCAGTTCTCAGCCCGGGTGATACCAATGTTGCTAGTCTTAGTAGACTACACTTTCAGGAGCAAATTTTAGAGCATTTAGTAAGGAGAGGTTGACACTCTAAAAGTCCTCAACTGGCCCCACATAACCTAGCTATCTATACATTCTCTCTATAAAACTGACCTACTCACACAGCATACATATCCAAGAACTTCTGCTAGTAGCAATGTTTACTCCTAGTCAGCTGTCTGTTTCTAAACTATGTCAATAGCACTTCCTGAGATTTCATAACTTAATATGTAAACAATGACATGTTGAGGACAAAATGGTTGGTTCAATGAAAACCGAGTCAAATGCTTTGTAAAGACTCAGTAAAAATAAGCTGCTTTAAAATTGCTGTTGACAATATCACTTTCATATCCATTAGGATGGTTATTATCAGATAAAAAGGGAAGTGCAAGCATTGGTGAGGATGTACATAAATTATAATCCTCACGCACTGCTGGAGAGAAGGTAAAATAGCACAGCTGTAGAAAAGTTTCATGATTTCTCAAAAATTAAACATACAATTACCGTATGATTCAGCAATTCCACTCCTAGGTATATAGCCAGAAGAGGGACTAAAAGATAGTTGCACATCCATGTTTATAGCAGCATTATTCACAAAGTCAAAAGATGAAAACAATCTAAATGTCCACTTAGATGAACAGTGGCATGAATGCATATATACAATTGATTATTCAGCCATATAAAGAAATTTGTGATCCATGCTACATGTATTTCAACCTTGAAAACGTTCCACTAAGTGAAATAAGCTAGATCTGAGAGCCCTACTGTATAATTCCATTTATAAGAGGTACCCAGAATAGGCAAATTCAGACATAAATACAAAAGAGGTTGCCAGGGGCTGGGATCTGGGTGGGAATGGGGTGCTTCTGTTTAATGGGTCCAGAGTTTCTGTTTGGCTTGATGAAAACATCCTAGAAATGGACAGTAGTGATGGTTGTAAAAACACTGTGTATTTAATGCCACTGAAGTATACACTTAAAGATGGTTAGAATGCTGACTTTTACATGTACATTTTACAATTTAAAAATGTTGCTTGAGACCAGGAGTTCAAGACCAGCCTGAGCAATAATAGCAAGATGCTGTCTCTACAGAAAAATTTAAAAAAATTTAGCCAGGTGTGGTGGCACACACCTGTAGTCCTAACTACTTGGGAGGCTGAGGCAGAAAGATTGCTTGAACCCAGGATTTTAAGGCTGCAGCAAGCCATAATCATGCCACCACACTCCAACCTGGGTGACAGATCCTGACTCAAAACAACAAAAAACCTGACATAGCTCTTATAGTTGTAGTTAACAAGATAATGTAGAGCTACACTTCTAAGAATACTTGTTTATTTAATATTCATGTGGCACAGTGATGTAAGCACTTGGGATTTAACAGAAAATAAAACAAGACCCTTGCTTTCATTGGGCTTCATATTTCAATGGACAGCAAACAGGTATTAGGTCAAAAATGCTTTGGAAAAGAATAAAGCAGAGTGGAAGAGGTCACAGCTTCTGTTCAATAGAATGGTGGAAACAGATTCTTGTCATGGAGATATCCACAGCATTCCAGTATTTCAGGAAAGGGTAATGGCCCACGCAAAGGCTGAGGTTACATATTTAGCTTGTTTGAAAAACAAGGAGCCTGCTGCTGTGGCTCACGCCAATAACCCGAGCCCTTTGGGAAGCTGAGGCAGGAGGTTCACCTGAGCCCAGGCGTTTGAGACCGGCCTGACAACACAGTCAGAACTCATCTCTACACAATATCAAAAATTACCCAGGCACTGTGGTACACACTTGTAGTCCCAACTACTCAGGAGGCTGAGGTGGAAGGATTACCTGAGCCCAGGAGGTCGAGGCTTTGGTGAGCTGCGATCCTGCCACTGCACCCAGCCTGGACGACAGTGAGATTTCGATTTTAAAAAAAAAGCAGTAGCAAGGAGGCTAGAGTGGCTGGAATGGAGCAAGCATGGAGAAAGGTTTGTGGGAGACCTAGTCAGAGACAAGAGGGGCCAAATCATGGAGGAACTTTATAAGGACTGCAGCTTTACTGGTAGAAATGGGGAACCACTGCCAAGACTTGGCACCAAGAATAAACACTGGCAGCTATGATAAAAAAATAAAAGCTGTGTAGAGCAGCAAGGGCAGAGAGCAACAATAGTAAGTGGTCCTAGGTATTTACAAAAATTTTTTTGTTTTTTTGGTTTTTTTTTGAGTTGGAGTCTTACTCTGTCACCCAGACTGGAGTGCAGTGGCCACTCCCGGTCACCGCAGCCTCGACCTGCTGGGCTCAGGCGATCCTTCCGCCTCAGCCTTCCAAGTAGCTGGAACTACAGGCGCGCGCTACCACGCCCGGCTAATTTTTTTGATTCATTGTAGAGATGAGGTCTCGGCAAGTTGTCCGGGTGGGTCTCGAACCTGCGGGCTCAGGCAATCCACTCACCTCAGCCTCCCCAAGCGAGGGATTACAGGCTGAGCCACCGAGCCCGGCTTCCATTTGTTTTCTTTATCAGTACACTAAACTACAAAGTAATAGGGTCCTTCCTTTTGTAAGAGACTTTGCAGAACTGCACAATTTTATAACAGTATAACTTGAAACACCCTTTTTATAATATCTATGTTATATTTTATCCCAAAGCCATTACATTGTTTATTCCTTACCTTCCCTAAGCTAAAATGCAAAGCTATTGTTTTTATTAACAAATCCCTGTAAGTTTGGCTTTGTAAAAGCAACAACAGGGTCAGCTATAAAGGCAAGACAATCTGCTAATTACTTGAGCCTTCACATCTAAGACATAAACTCCCTGGAGACTGGTGGCTCTTCCTCCATGTGGCCCTGCCACTTACTGCTTCCTAACTTGACTGAACTCAAAAAAGGGACGTGATTATCATTATTTTCCAGTCAGAAATTTAAAACCAGACAGTGACAAATCAATTCTCAAGGCATACATTTCCATTTGTGAAAGTGAAAAAAAATAATCCTGAGAATCCCTCATTGCTAGCCTCGAAAGTTAAAGCATGCCAACAGATTTCTGTGTATCAGGGATTTAAAAAAAATCTTTCTTAGACTATTTTTCAAATGGAAAATGGTGGCAAACTGGATAACATTTCCGAGGGTATGTTGAGACCTCCAAACAAAGAGGAGTGTGATGCTAAGGCCAGGGCTTACCAAGAGTCCTGAATAGCTCTATGAGAATAACCCTGGATCAATGTGAAACTTAATACTTTAATGACTGAGCCTCTCTTGAGCGCTTGTTTTTAATTCTCTGGTCCCGGGAGAATCACTTTCTTCTCTCAGTCTAATCTTTCTGAGAGGAGGAGAAAGCCAGGGTATAGCTGTGACTCAGGAAAGGCTGAGGACAAGTTTCCAAAGGGAGAGGATGATGTGCCACTCATGGGGCAGGCAGCAAAGCATGGTGGTTAAACCCTCAAGTTCCAGAAGTTCAGACTTCTCCCACCTGTATAACCTGGGCTGAGTTACTTACCTGCTTTAAATTCCTATTTCTTCCTCTATTTCCTTGCCCCCGGGTGGTTAGCATGAAATGAGATAATCATAGAAAGCATGTAGTGCTTGGCACATAGCAAACACGTACTAATTCTTGGGAGTTTTAATGATTTTATCTTCTCAGTATTGAACAACGTGCAAAGTGAATATCAGGGGGCTCAGTATATTTTGGGGTAAATAAATGATGAACGACACTCTGAATTGATCACTGCTGGAATTAGCCATGAACTTTTCATAGTGGATGGAAGTTTGTGATGGACAGAGCCAATCTGGGTGCACAGGCATCTTTCCTGCCAGTGCCCCAGCATCCACCAGACAGGGCCTGTAAGGGTTATGGTAGCCCTGACCTTCAAAGATCCAAGGCCCCGAAAGAGAAGTGAAATCGGTCCAGTAAAATTTATCAGCATTCAGAGACGCTAGAAAGGAAATTACCACTCTTTCCTCTTCCAAAAATGAAGCCAAAACTTGTATGGTCATATGCTCTCCATCAGTGTAAGGCTTTTCCAGCTTAGTCAGTCCAGCTCGCATGTGTCTGCATAACCAGAGAGAAACTGGCAGTAAGCAATATGCTTCTTTGGCCATTTGCTCTTAACCCTCTGACGAGAGATTAGTTTGGAGAAATTTAGACTGCTTAACAGCTTTCAAAGGATAATTTGAGCTAAGAAGGAAATAGCATTCCACATTTGTCCAGGAACTGTAGCATTGCTTAGAAACATGCTACTCATGTGGTATTCCCAGTATGAAATCCAGAAATTGTACCAGAACCTATCTGGGATTTATCTCCTTCTTATGGATTCATTGGTTTATGAACATCAAAAAAAATTATTAAAGACCCACTCTATGTCAGGCACTGGAGATGAGAAAACAAATAAAACATGATCTCCATCTGAAAAGAGGAGGGCACACTTGTAAACAGACAACACAATAAAGTCCATTATGCATATGGCATGTGTGTGGGGGGTAGAATAGGGAGAGAGCAATTCTTCCTGAAAGGATTAGAATGGCTTCTACTGGGTCAGTAAGCTTTGAGCTGACTCTTGAGAGATGGGTGTTTACCAGGCAGTCAGGGGTGAGAAGGGATTATCCAGACAAAGAGAGAAGTATAAACAAAGACACGGAACTGTCTTTGGAGGAGGAAAGAAACATCCTGACTTCTGCCCACATTAATAACCAGTTTGGCTGAAGTGTAAGAGGTGCATATACAGGGGATGGAAAGGAGTGGTGGCTTTAGCTTCCATCTCCACCAGCCAGAATTCTTGGTCACCTGCACCAGAACTAATTCTGGGGCTTGTGAGCACAAAGGAGTTTTAAGGAGCTTCTAAATACAATGTCTGACAATTAAGCTCGTGAACTCATTCTAGAAAAAGTGTTACATACCTCATGACTGAATATCATTATGGTCACCTTCAAAGCACTCCCCTTGGGAAGCTATACTCTGATGTCAGTGCCTAGTCTACCTGCCAAAGCAATTTTGGAACTCTTTTTCTGGAATGGCCATCAGAGCTGTTGTCCTATTACCCTTGATGTCCTGAATGTCCTCAAATGTCTTCCTTTCTATATTTCCTTTCTCTTCAGGTAAAGAAAAAAGTCATTGAGGGCCAGATTAGGTGAGAAGGGAGGATGTTTCAATCCAGTTATTTGTTTGCTGGCTAAAATCTTCCTCACAGACAGTGCAGGGTGAGCTGGTGCACTGTCGTGATGCCAGAGCTCCTTCAGGACCATTTTTGCACACACTTTTTTCATGCCAAGATTTTCAGTTAAGATTTTCCTGTTTCCCTATGGATATTTTTTTGGTCTGCTATGCTTCTCACAGTTAACCAACAGTTTTGACTCACAATGCAGCAAATTTTTGCAATGTTTTCTTAAGTTCTGCTCATTGTTGGCCATCCTGACCTTTCTTCATCAGTGACACGTTCTCTCTCTCAGAAAAATGTTTAATCCATTTGTACACTGCCGTTTTCTTCAAGGCATTGTCCATAACTGGTTTCACTTCCACTCTTGTCAAGTTTAACAGGAAATTTGTTTTCATTGCTCAAATTCAAACTCCAACGTTCTTGCAATGACAGTTATGACAGTCATTCCAGAAAAAGAGTTCCAAAATTACTTTGATGGGTAGACTAGACACTGGTATTGCTGCATAGCTTTCCAAGGGGAGTACTTTGAAGGTGGCTATAGTGATATTTAGCACTGAGGTATGTAACACTTTTCTAGGATGAGTTCGTAAACTTAATTGTCAGACTCCATATACAAAGTGAATTGAATTTATGTGTTTACTTTTGCCCCCTACTGAGATGCCATTAAAAGCACAGTAAGACAGTAAGGAATCTTTTTAATGGCATAAGCACACAAGGACAATGAAAAGAGATAGGATTAAAAAAATCTTTTGGATGCATAAAAGAAGTTTACTGATATGACTCAGAGGACCTAAAGAAACAGAATTTCTTCTATAAAGAAATAAATAAAAGGCTATTATACAATTTGGTTTGTGCCCCTAGAAGTCCCAAAGGGCTCAGGAATTGGAAGTACAAAGTAACTCTGGAAATGGGGTAAAGATGAGGTTGAAACAGAAAGACTGCCTTGAAACCTGTTAAGTAGAAATTAGACCTTGAAATCCCTCCCCTACTTTGAAGAACCAGGTGGTTGCCTCACTCTGCCTTCCATCAGAAGACAGGTGTTTATTCTTTGGACAAGGAAAAACAGACATCTCTGAACTGGAGGACAATGACCAAAAATAAGTGTGGAAAAATGAAAACAAGGAATTGAATAATGATCTATACATTGATTGCCGGTAACCTCAGCCTTCTTACCCACAATTAGAATCCTGATGTCCAAGCTCTACTCTCAAAGTAGGAGATTATGTTTTTATTTGTTCATTTATTTTTATCAGTCTAAGAGTAAAGACCAATAGATGTAACATGGTAATAGTGTGTCTCAGGTGGAACTCTTTACAGTGAAACCCACTACCATCTGGGTCCCTCCTCACTCCTATGCAGGGTTTCCAAATTAGTTTTTCAGTGCCCTGCTTTTACATATAAAATCACATCCTTTGTTGCATGCCATACATTTGAGGAACACTCTAATATGAAGCTCAGAGACTGTGATGGGTTGAATTGTGTCTCCACAAAATTAATATAATGAAGTCCTAACCCCTAGTATCTCAGAATATTATTTGGAATTAGAAGTTCTCAGATGTAACTAGTTAAAATGATGTCATACTGCAGGAAGGTGTGCCCTAATCTGATATGATTAAAAGAATGCCATATCACTACATGGTATCTACTCCCCCCAGAAGAAATTATTATATAAAAAATATACCCGTACTCATATGTTCATTTTAATTCATTGAATAGTTACTATTTGTAACAGCAAAATCACAGAACCAACCTAAGTGCCCATCAATCATTGACCAGATAAAAAAAATGTGGTATATATACACCATGAAATACTACACAGCCATAATAAAAAATGCAGTCATGTCCTTTGCAGCTGCATCGATGGTGCTGGAGAACATCATCCTAAGTGAACTAACTCAGAAACAGAAAGCCAAACACCACGTGGTCTCCCTTGTATGTGGGAGCTAAATGGCCACAAAGATGGAAACAAAGGACACTAGGGACACTAAAAGGGGAGAGGCAGGAAGGGAAGCTATGGTTCAGAAGTTACCAATTGGGTATAGTGCTCACTATCTGGGGAGTGGGTCACCTGAAGCCCAATCCCCACTACTATGCAACACATTCGTGTAACAAACATGCACTTATAACCCCTGAATCTAAAATAAAATAAAACTATATTTTTAAACATGCCATATGGGGAGAAAGAAACTGCGTAGAGGGTTGAAAGTATATACAAACTCAGAGAGAAAAAGAACATCCACAAGTCAAGGAGAAAGGCCTGAAACAGATTCTTCCCTCAAGTCCCCCAGGAGGAGCCAAACCTGCCAATATCTTGATTTCAGACTTGTAGCCTCCAGAACCGGAGACAATACATCTTTCGTGTTCTAAGCCACCCAGTCGGTGGTACTCTGTTATGGCAGCCCTGGAAAATGAATACAGAGACAAAGACAAATAACCAGGATAGAGAAAAATAAAAACAAAACAAAGTCGTTATTAGGATACAAAAAAAATCACTATGACTAACATTCTCAGAGAAATAAGAGATATTCCATTCATAAAAGCAGAACAGTGTGCTCTAAAAAAAAAGCACTCAGGGAACAACAATAAACTATTGGGAATTACATATTAAATTAAAATATTTTAAAAGCTTAATGAAAACATCAAAAGGAAAAAGCTGGATTGATTTTCTAGAACACAGGTTAAAGATATCAAAATAATTAAAAAAATAGAGGAGATTATAAAGTAGTTAGAGGGTAAATCCAGGAAGTCTGATATACAAATAATGAGTTCCAGAAAGGAAGAGAGGATAGAGAAAAAAAAAAGGAGCAACAGGTATCATTGATGCAATAATTTAAAGACATTTCATTTCCCCAAAAGAAAGCTCCTGTGTTTCTAGATTGGAAGAGCCAAGTCATTGGCCAACATGGTGGACGACAAAAATAACACACACCAAAGTGTATTATCATGAAAACTTGGAGCACTGAAGGCAAAGTGAATATTTTAGAAGGTTTTAAAGGGAAAAAAATTGATTATTTACAAAATATAAAGAATTAGAATGGCTTCTTAAGGCTTACCTGGAAGATAGAAGACAATAAATCAATGTTTTCAAAATGCCGCGCACAAGGCTTCCTAACCTCAAATTCTATTCTCAATGAAACCATTAATCAAGTATGAAAAAAAGCGTCAGAAATTTTACCTCACAAATGCCTCTCAAGAAGTTTTTGGAGGATTTGTTTCATCAAATGGAAGAATAAACCAAGAAAGAGTGAAAAAGAAAATGGCATTCGAAAAACAGGTTATCTAACACCAGCAGGAGTACAGATAGAATGTTAACCTCCAGGAGAATGGTGAAGAAGGATTCTAGGATAAGCCCTGTGCACCTGGCCTGGAAAGCTACTAGTGCAAGGAAATTGAGAAGACTTCAGAAGGTGTGTCTCCAAGATAGATAGAATAGATAGATGAATGAACGGATAGACAGATAGACGGTCAGATGGATAGACAGACAGAATGGGTACATTTCTTAATGTGTTCTAATGGATTGAGGAGAGATTTACAGTTCTAGCATCAGGTTTTGGCAATAGTGATCGATACATAAAACATGGTGCAAACAAATAAAAAACGTGGCAATTATTAACTCCAGATGAGAGGAGTCATAAAAGAAAGGAATTATAGCCGTGGTATAGCAGATGCATGTCTGTAAATCACCTTTCATGTTCCTAATAATACAAATATTGAAAATTTCACCAAAAACTAAATGCATCACATTGTGAGGATGAGGAAAGGATGTGTGTGTATGAGCAGGGGGTGAGGGAGCGGAGGAGAGCTGCTGTTTTTCACCAGGTGTTAGCACTAGTTAACTCTTTAAACAGGGTGCGTTGGTACAAAAACAAACTTGGGCATTTATTGGAGATAGTGGAGTCTACAGCCACAATATTTTCCCTGCAACCTTCTTCATCTCTCCAGAACTTGTCAGTGGTGAGAGGTAAGCTGTCTGCCCATTTCCCAAAACTCATCCATGGTAAGTATTATTATCTCCACGTAATGCACAGAAGATTGAAACAGGGGTCACAGGAAACTGGAAACCCCAGCTGCCAATAGGAAGTGAAGAGGGCCTCACCTCAGTGTAGAAGCCAGCGCCTGTGTCAACCTTGGTGGGTTTCTGCCTCTGCCCAGGGCCACAGTGTACATAAGAACTGCCTGTGTTTAGCTCCTAAGCAATGGTTGAGAGCAATGTGTCCACTTCCTTCTCCAGGAAACTGAGGGAATCCTGCATCTGTGCATGCCAGAGGGCACTCAGGGGAACAATTTTCTTCTCAACATCTACTTTTCTTGGTAGAACATTTTGCTTTTGATATTCTTTACTGTCATTCATTCATGATATCAATGTACTCATTAATTCCTTTGAAGATATCTGTTCAACGTTCACAGATGCCAGGTGCTAGGATACAAATATGAACAAGACAAAGATTGTCCTTACTTCTGGGAACTCTCAGTCCAAGGGAGGCAAAAGGTCCAGGAGTGGAGCATGATAACACAATGAGGTTAGTGCAGCCACAGTAAAATAAGTGGCTCTATTGGAGTTAAGGGGAACCTGACCAGAGGTCAGGCAAGGTCCCTTGCAGGAGGAGAACCTGCACTTGGTCTCAGAGGACAAAAGGTACTCTGCAGGACAGTAAGGGGCCTTTCAAAAGTGTTATGCCTCCCATACTCTGGGAGGCCGAGATGGGAGAATTCCTTGAGGCCACTTCAAGACCAGCCTGGGCAAGAGAGTGAGATTTCACCTCTCATTACTTGGGAGGCTTAGGTGGGAGAGGATCCCATGAGTCCAGAAGTTCAAAACTGCGGTGAACTATGATCATGCCGCTGTACTCCAGCCTAGGCGACAGACCTCTGTCTCTGAAAAATAAAAAACCCAAAGTATTGCTTCACCTAAGATATCCTTTGTAAAGGAAGAAGGAATCGTGAGGATCAAAGAAAGATCTGTTTTTTCCTCTAGCAATGCCTTTCTCTTTAACGTAGTGGTCAGGGAGTTTCCAGGAAGCCATGCATGGGATTTACTGTGGCACATTATGAGCGATCACTGGTAAACCTGAGTTGGAACTCAGACCTTTGGACACCGTCCAATCCACTTGGAAACAGGCCAGGAAATGGCAAAGCGGGGAAAGGTCTCAGTATCAAGGGCAGCAGAAATTAACTTCTTTTGATCTCAGAACTCTGCAGAAAGGTAAGCACTAAGGAAAGATATTACCGTTATTATATTGCTATGAGAAAGGAACTGTGGTTTATTTGAGCATAATTCAGGAGGCAAGAGAAAAATATCAGTCTTTTTATTTACTTTCCTAATTCAAACGGTGACTAGAACCCTTTTCTAATGGTAGCATAGTTCCTGGAATATTTTGGGAACCGGTTCTTTGGAATCCCCAGTGGATATGAGGTGAGTAATTGAGTTGCCTGACGTTATTTGGGTAAACTTCCCTTAAGAGCTCGCATTCTTGGCTCTTTCTAACTATTGAGCTGTTGTTGATTGGGCTATAGGATTCCGTTAAAAGGTCTTATCTTAACAGCGTTTATGTCACTGGGTTATTGGCGGGGTGGACAGTTTTTTCCATGCAGGCTTCCAGGTGAGCAATGAGCTCGAGAGTGAATAGTGGGAGAACAGGGAGATGAGATTGGAGGAGACAGGCGGGTGTCAGGTAGCTGAAGGTAGTTTTCTGCTGATCAGGAGTAGATGAGCATTGAAGCTATTTCTTATTATTGATATTTTATTGAAACTAAGCTTAAAGGCATTTGTCTTTGGGGTGACAAAGGTAGCCAAGAGTCAGAGAAGTAACTGACTTGAGCAGAGAAGAGAGCAGCTCTTTGGGAGCTATCCCATATCCCAGCTGTGACCTGGGCTTGGCTGTGGGAGCAGTAAAGCAGACATGTTAGATGAAATAACATCAGGTTGGATGCAGTGGCTCATGCCTGTAATCCCATGACTTTGGAAGGCGGAGGCAGGAGGATCGCTTGAGCCCAGGAGTTTAAGACCATCCTGGGCAATACAATGAGATCTCATTTACAAAAAGTTAAAAAAATAAGCTGGGCATGGTGGTGCATGCCTGTAGTCCTAGCTACTTGAGAGGCTGAGATAGGAGGATCGCTTAAGTCCAGGAGATCAAGGCTGCAGTGAATTTAGATTGCATCACTGTACTCCAGCCTGGGCAATGGAGTGAGACCCTGTTTCAACAAAACAAAACCAAAAAGAAAAAAAGAAAAAAAAAGAAGAAACCATATCAAGTCCCATTGTTCCAGGAACTCATTTAATGTAATTACACTGTTAAAGAAAAGAAAGTTACAGCCAATTGCAGGCAAGAAAAAACAGAATTTACAACCTGTGTTCTCACATATACCCACATAATCAACACTTCCCATTATTGGCCTATCATAAATTTCCTGCTGATTCATCTCTTATAATCTGCAAGTGTAGTCAGGCTGACCTCCTGCGGATGGAAAGCACATGCTGTCATAAACAAGGTGGCTTCCAGGAAATTCATTAGATGGCCATCAGCAGAGAAGCCTTGTGCTGACTGGTCAGTCGTGATTTCTTTTGGCAATGAAGATGGTGGGATCCCAGCTGGGTCTGATAGTGGGATTCAGGTATACCTGGGCTCTCAGATGCCTGCACCTTTTCAGTCTAATTTGCACAGAGATGGCAGGGAATATGACAGTTCTGGCAGTCGCTGGGCTCTGCTCAACATCAGCCCAGTGATACAAGCCTTGAAGCTCTTTACTGAATCCTGAATTAACCAGGAAAGCCATGTAGCACACGACAAATTTGACTAGGACAAGCTTCTAAGTTGATTCAGAATGGTACCACGGTATTAATCAACTACAATTTTCATGCTGTCTGAGTTAGGTGGAGTGAGTTTCCATAGTCTAGACATGATGAGTCCGTGGATTATTACATCAGTGATTCTTGCAGAAGAAGAGAAAATCTTCCAACTAGATATGAACTAAATTAATGTGAATCTGAGACCAAAATTAGGTATTTTCTTCTTACAAAGCCAAAGCCAAATAGAGATTTAAAGTTACTCATCAGTTCGACAGAATCCCAAATCCATAAAAATGACTTCATCATGGAAGATTTGGCTACATAATTCATTTGTAGCCTTTGACAATAAACAAAGTCGCTCTCCTCACTGTCCGTTGTTCTGTGCCTGCTGCCTACCAGCAAGGGGAAGTTTCAGTATTTACTTTTCTGCAAAACCTTGAGTGGCTTTGCAGGTTATTCTTTCATCATAACTCCTTTCTCCACTTTCTCACCAGGGTGTCCTCTAAAGTTCTAGGTGAGGAGATAGGGGAAGCTCACTCTTCACATCCAGTCCAGTAGGGTTTTGTCATCCTGGGTTTGAAAATGCCAGGCTGCCTCCTAACATCAACTGGTTGCCTGAGAGATGGACCCAGCTATTCACACCCCATTGGTGTGTGATGGGGCAGCCTTTCCTCATCGCTCTCAGGTATCAGAAACTTCTCTGGTGACCCATTTCCAATACTCAGGTAAACACGGATATGATAATGAATAACCTCCACATCCTGAGTCTATACCATCATCCATATCTCATTTAAACATGGCCTCATTACCCCTTGGGTTATAAAGGCAGAGGAAGCCAGTGGCAGAAGTGGGAAATTTGACTTTGATAAGTTTGTCTCTGGACCTGGAGGTCTATTCATGCCTCTCTAGCATAGGAGAAAGTGATTGAGTCCACCCGACTGATGATCACACATGTCCACTCCCATTAACAGGGAAGAGGAAATATGACTTATCGTTGTTTACTTATCTAGGATCTATCTCCCACAGTGCTTAATGCGCAGCACAGTGGGATGTTAGTTCTAAGGTTGCAAGGATATATTAAAGCTGCTAGGTCACAATATGCTAATTCAGAGGATTATTACTGTGTCAGATGTTTCTTGCCCAAACATTGACCCCAGTTATGTTCATAGCCATGCTCAGATGGAACAGGAGCAATAGTAAGTACTCCCATCAAGCCCAGCTACTGTCTGTCCACTTTTAGAACCATGACTAACTTCTTGCTTCTGTGTCATGAGCCACTCAATCCCTATTGCAATAGAGTAGTTGCAATGTTTTCATCTTCAGTTTTTCTTAGTTGTGTTTTTTATTTCACAAGTAGTTGAATTTGTTTATTCTCTAGCACTGTTGTCTATGTTTAGACTTCTTTGGGAGAACTGAATTTCCCAGAAGGCCGGATTATGCAAGTGTTATTGTAGATTATTAATTACCATAGCATTGGCAGTGAACCAAGTTGACTAGCATAATGCCATTAAAAATCAATTCTAGCCGGTCTCGGTGGCTCAGCCTGTAATCCCGCGCCTTTAGGAGGCTGAGGTGAGTGGATTGCCTGAGCCCGCGGGTTCGAGACCCGCCTGGGCAAGCGAGACCTCCTTTCTACAACAAATCAAAAAATTAGCCGGGCGTGGTAGCGTGCACCTGTAGTTCCAGCTACTTGGAAGGCTGAGGCGGAAGGATTGTCAGGGCCCAGCAGGTCGAGGCTGCGGTGGCCGGGAGCGGCCACTGCACTCCAGTCTGGGCGACAGAGTGAGACTCCAACTCAAAAAAAAAAAAATAGGGATTAGAGGCTGGGCATGGTGGCTCAGCCTATAATCCCAGCACTTTGGGAGGCCGAGGCGAGAGGATTGCCTGAGCCTAGGGGTTCGAGATCAGCCTGGGCAACTTGGTGAGACCTTGTCTCTACAACAAATCACAAAAACTAGCCGGGTGTGGTGGCGTGTGTCTGTAGTTACAGCTACTTGGAAGGCTGAGGTGGAAGGATCACCTAAGCCCAGCAGGTCGAGGCTGTGGTGGCCGTAAGCATGCCACTGCACTCCAGCCTGGGCGACAAGAGTGAGACTCCAACTCTTAAAAAAAAAATGGACTCCTCTACCCCCAACCATTCTGCCAGAAATACCAGATTTCTCCCCCTTTCCCCACTCTATCCTAATCATTACTTAACCCTAGCTTTAACTTAGTATTAAAGTTCTATCTGGAAGCCCAGAATAAATACTACTCTTAAAACTACTTCCTAAGTTTCCGAATAGTTGAACACATGAGGGTCCCTGAAGGGTGATGCACCCAGGGAAGGCATGGAAGCTCCACGAACCTTCCCCCATACCTGGCCTTATGCATCTTTTCAGTCGTATCCTCTGCAACATCCCTTATAATAAACTGGCAAACATTACTGACCAGAAGCCAAGGACAGCTGTCTTCCTCTGATACCCCATAGTGATGCCCACAGGAACTTCCTCCCATTAGGGTTCAACCCACCAACAGGTATGAAAGAATGTGCATCACTTAGCAGCCCAGATATCTAGGATTTGACTGAAAGATTTTATGCACAGAAACTTATGGACCCTGGAAGAGCAATGATCTACCTTTAGATGCACTTATCTTAGTAATATCAACTTGTCTGATTTTCTGTGTACAAATACACTGACATAAATTAAGAAAAACCTACTTTCTATTAATTTTAAATATCAAAGAATAAAAAAATGCTCAGCAGGTAGCATTTAAGAACAGCAAATCTCTCTACATCCATTAAAAAGATTATTAGACTTTGAGTAATATTTTCCTACTTCCTAACCCTACTAGAGGGCTTAAAAAACTGGCCACAACAACAAAAAAATTTTTTCCCACAGAGGCCACATCTCAGGCTAAAGTTGTATACTCTACACAATTTAGAAAACATGATACAGTTTCAAGGTAGCATAAGAAGAGTACCTGTCCTAGAAGGGAATTTATATAGAGCAGGATAGATATCAGCTCAGTAATTTAATCTAGGCTGAAGAATAATGATATAAAGGCAGGCTAGAACCCTTAACTCTCCTTTCCTGCTTTTTCTTAAAAGAATCATGTAACCATAGGAAGACAGAAGGTGGCAGAGCTTTGACTTTCCGAGAACAAGGTAAACTTGACAATGAGCACTCGGCTTCTTTCCTGCACTACTGGACTTACAAAGCAAAGGAGCTTCTTAGACTGAATAGCCCTAGGATTCAACTAACAATGAATGACTTCCAGTTACAATGAGAGGCAATTAAAATATATGATTTATTTAATCCCTGCACACCATTCTGAAGTTCCATTTCCTAGATGAAAAAACAGGTTTGGAGAGTACAAGCAACTAGAGTTCAAAGTCACATAATTACAATGAACATGGGGGGTAATTTAATCTAGGTTTATGTGACTCTTTCTGATATATCATACTGCTATAATATCTGAGTCTTCTCTGCTCACCCCCAGCCCATTCCAATCATTCTTTTGGAATTCCATCTTACTAACACCTGTGGATTTATTTAGCTTTTAGTCCTAAAACCCTAAGGATGGGTGATCATCAGGCAGGAGGCAGAAGAATAAGCAGCCAAAAAAGCAACACAATCGGGACCATAAACCTGCTGCAACTTAAAGCAAAATTTAGTATGTGTGTGTACTTTTCTAGGGAAAGGGATGAAAACTGTAATAGAGTCCCAGAGAAGGATGATTATTTATCAACTACGCTACTGGGAATCAGATTAAAAAAATGCAATGAATTAACTCTGGAGTTTAACCCTTCAAAAGATTTTTTAAAATATTAGCTCTACCTTCTTTATCCAGTTCTGCATCTTTAACCTCCACGTCAGGGCCAGGCTCTAACTTCTCATTATTGCTGCATTCCAGTGCCTCTGGTTTCTCAGGATCATCTCCATGATTTTCATTTAAAGTTTCCGGTTTTTCTTTGGACTGGTCCTCCAGAACAATCTTTTTTTCAGAACTACATTTATCTCCACTATCACAGAAGGAAGCTACTTCAGCTTTGCCATTCTGACACTCTAGAACTGGTATTCCTTCAAAACTGTCAGTGGACGCCTCACCATTTAGACAGTTTCCTTTAAGGAAAGGCTCTTTCCTAGATGTCTGTTCTGGATTTAGAGAACTGCTGCTGTTGATGAGTAGAGATTCATTTGAACTTTCCTCCTCAGTAGATGCAAAGGTCTCTTTTGTGCCTGCTCCATTGTTCAGCCTCTGCCCCTGGTCCATGTCCATGATGTCACATGATGATTCATCATTCGTCATAGATAAGTCTCCAGTCTCTTCTCCATTTTCCTCATGGCAGTCGGTGCTTACCTCAAACTCTCCATTCTCTAGCAATTTCCTGTCCTCCGTATGGTTCTCATAGTCTGTAAATTTGGTGTCATCTTCATCTTTTTTTAAATTATTGACTTTCCTTTTCTTAATAATTCCTTTACCCCATTGTGATCGCCGCCTTGATTTCCTCCGAACCCGAACTGTTTTACAAGGAAGAAAAAAATATGTAGAGCTTGGAATGCAATACCTGTCTTACTACTAAATAGGACTCAAAAGAAAATAAAGACACATGGGTATAGCATGCAAAAAAAAACCCGAAAAACTACTGAACTCTTGACATCCATTGCTGACTAGTCTTCACAACCTACAAGTTGAAGTCAGAGATGAACTCTGCAGAATAAAATTTTTTTAAAATTTACTTCCTTATGAATTTACTCAGTATTAATCTTTTTTACTACCCTAGATCCTACTTTACAGCTGCGCCTAATTTCCAGCATCCAAGAGCCAAGCAAGTAATATATACACACAGGGAATGACCACATTACCAGGCTGCCAGAAAGTTTGAGGCCATAGTCCTGGATTTCCACTAGGAAATTTTGTCAGCAAAATAGCTCCTAAATCATAAAAGGAAATAAAGACATAATTCAGGCCGGCCATGGTGGCTCAAGCCTGTAATCTGGGAGGCCGAGGCAAGAGGATTGCTTGGGTCCAGGAGTTTGAGACCAGCCTGGGCAACATAGCAAGACCTCATCTCTACAAAAAAGTAAAACATTAGCCAGGCATGGTAGTGCGTGCTTGCAGATCCAACTATTCAGGACACTGAAGCAGAAGGATTGCCTGAGCCCAGAAAGTTGAGGCTGTGATGAGCAGTGATCATGCCACTGCACTCTAGCCTAGGCAACAGAGTGAGACCCCAACTCAAAAAAAAAAAAAAAAGTCATGATCTAATTATGGACATCCTCAGAAAGAAATCTCTGTTGTCTCTTCTTCCAGAAAAAGGACTCACCCACAAAAGTATGACCATGGATAGAAGTCCTATGAAGGTTATATGGGTTATATAACCCAAGTTTGGTTACCCAACTGTTCATCTCTTCTAGCACAAACAGAACACCTTGCAGCATCAATTTCTTGCAAAAGTATTTGAGACTATGTAGTAAAATTAAGCTCTCTGCTATCAAGGCAACAATAACAACATTAACAAAACACTGAAAATATATACTTGGTCAGTTATGTGAAAAGGGAGACTTACAAAAGTTGTAGGAACTATACTCTTAAATGATAGCAACTATCATGAGTTTTATGAATAGACAGCAGAGGCTTCCAGATGATAATGGACCCAGGAATTTTAAATTCCCATATATGTATCAAATTGAAGTAACTGCCTAGGCAAGTCTACCCTATTGTCCTTTAAATAAACCAAAAGTTAACTTTTATTTTGCAACTTGAGACACCTGTATAATACAGTGGATTGTTCCTTAGAACACTTATATATTAAACTTATTAAAGCAAAATCATTAAGCTGGAGTCCATCACTTCTGGTATCTAACCCCAAACTCTACATACTAGGTGGTTGAAAATAAGTCATCAAAGAATAAAAATAACCCATTTTCTGTGGCTGTAAAAGTAATAAGTTTGGCTTAATTTTTCAAAAAAAGACTACATATATGTTTAATATGTCAAAACAGAAAAGGTTCCTGGGCAAAGATATTTTTAAAAGATAACACAACACATATGGGATCACTAAGTGTAGACTGTTTAATCCATAGTTTAGAAATTGCTTTGTAGGAGCAGTGTGAAGGAGAAGAGGCAAGAACGACCCCTGGACCGATCAGATAAGCCCACACACCGCTCCATCCCCACATCCAATGCCTTAGTCCCGCAGTCACCCCCATGCCCAAGAGAAAGGCTGAAGGGGGTGCTAAAGGATGCAAATGAAGCCAAGGTGAAGGAGGAACCCCAGAGAAAATCTGCAAGGTTGTATGCAAAACCTGCTCCTCCAAAGCCAGAGCCCAAGCCTAAGAAGGCACCAGCTAAGAAGGGAAAGAAGGTACCCGAAAGGAAAAAGGGAAAAGGCAAGGAGGGGAACAACCCTGCAGAAAATGGAGATACCAAAACAGACCAGGCACAGAAAGCTGAAGGGGCTGGAGATGCCAAGTGAAGCGTGTGCATTTTTTATCTGTGTACTGTATAACTGGTGACTGTATAGTTTGAAATACTATTTTTTATTAAGTTTTATAAAAATGTAGAATTTTGTTTCTTTTTTTTTTAAGCTATGTTAGCACACGGAACACTTCATTGTTGTTTTTTGGGAAAGGGGCATATGTCACTAATAGAATGTCTCCAAAGCTGGATTGATGTAGGGAAAACACCTTTCCCATCTGGTTTGAAGATACTCCCTCTTGGCTTCCAGGAGAAGGGATTCCCAATGTTGACACATATAGCCACCTTGGTACAAACACCTTGTGGTGTGGAAAAACAAATTCATTTTTTATGTCCTCTTCTCCCTTTCTGCCTTCAGTATAGACTTAACTCCCTTAAACCCAGACATCTATTGGGACCTGATCCCCAATAATTGGTTACCAGTATGTCAGTAACGCCACTGAGATGGCACCCCTCATAAGAGCAGCAGTTCTGTTTACAGATTGTGGATCTTCAGACAAATTCTGCCTTTTTCATTTCATTTCCTGAAAGTCAGGGTCGGCTTATGAAAAGTTGTCAAACAACATGCTAAATGTGAAATGTCAACCCTCACTCTATACACTCCTGTTCAGAGCATCAAATGAAGACTTCATTGGGTTTTTATAGTGGCTTTCTGATTTTGGTAGTCCATTAAAGAAGGGAGTTTGAAAGTTGTTGTAAAATGTTAATGACTGTCTACCCATGTCCCGCCTGAAATACCATAATTGTTTATGAAAAGTATCTTTAATAAGGCTGGATACAGTTTGACTTGGGGAAAAAAATAAAAAATAAAAATTGCATTGTAAAAACAGAAATGAATATGGTCTTTTATGACAACCTTGTTTCTCATATTCACTGCTTACTATGAACTTAAGAGTCTATCAACAGTATATGGTACGTTTACATATGTCTTTCATCCTTTCAATTTTAATCCCTACTGAGTCTCTGTAAAGACACCAACCTGCTCACAAAAAATGGATAAATTTAGTTAGAAATATTACTCTCTTTCTTACCTAAGAATGTATTTTCTAAAGGCTTCTGAAACCATCTCTTAAATTCAAGTTATTTAGTCATTTGGCTTGAAATATATTTTTCCTTCAAAACTGTACTATTGTTAGAATTATCTCTTCATTCTCTCCCTCTATTAAGTCCTATTTTTAGAATTGTAGTCATAGTATACTTATCATAGAGAAGAAAATTTCTGTAAATTTCTGTATTAGTCAACTGTTAAATGCTGGTACACAGGCTCAGATAACAGGCATTTGTAAACATCCGATTAACTATATGAAAAAGTAATCCAGTCCACATTAAAAATGGGGAAAAAAAATTCAGCTTGCTCTGACTCAAAAAGAGTTGTTAGGTTTTTAACTACCTGACAAGCCACTCCTGATACTGCAACTTCTCTTATTCTCCAACCATACAACCAAAAGTACAAGAGATTCCCCTTTCTTTCCTAACCCGTGCAACTCTACAGCAAACTGACATTGAACTCTGCTCAATCCACAGCCAATTCAATTACTTTACATGTAATACACTAAGCAAAGGCTAGAAGCTCTACAGAAGCAAGTTTGCTTAATGTTTTCATCATGGCTAATATTATAACAGAACATGTTCTTATTCTCGGGAGGTAAACTGGAGGTATTTTTCCCTCCATATATAATTATTTCTAATGGCTAGTATAATTTTGGCAAAATAAGAGAAATTGGTCATGTAAATCCATAAGAACAGGGGTTTCTGTTTTACTCGCTGCTCTATCTTCACAGTACCTGGCATGTGGTCAGAGCATATACAAAGAGGACCCCCCCACAAAAAAGAATTATTTTTTGGAAGGAGGGCCCCTTGTAATATAGGCTTCCCCCACTCAGTAAGTGTTCTAGGAACCCATCCGCATCAGTGTACCAGCTGCACTAGTACAGAGAGGCTGCACTCAGCCGCAGTGGGCTATTTTATTTTATTTTATCTTTGAGATTCTTTCAGTGTGTTTGCCCATTTCATGATGAATGATTTAGGAGCACACCTGCCCACACCTATGCTGACAGTTCAGCAGCTTTTGACCAAAACCAACATGACCCCCATGCCCACCCTTCCTATGAAAAGGATCTTGCCCCAATTAACTTTTCTTTGTTTCCCTGGATGAAAAAAAGTCCTCAAAGGGAAACATTTTGCCAATGTGGAAGAAGTGAAACAAAACAGCAGAAGCACTAAAAGGCATCGAGACCAATGAGTTCAAAAACTGTTTTGATCAGTAGAAAAAGTGTCTCGATAGGTGTATTGCATCAAATGGAGAGTACTTTGAAGGTGACTGAAGTTTAAACATGTAAGAATAAATATATAGCTTTTTACAAATAAATTCCAGGTTTTTTGGGTCCCCTCTCAAATATATATTTGTGGACCTAATGCTTAATATACCACTTCCTTCATTGAGGTGCAAAGTGTGAAAAGCCCAATTAGGGGCACAATATGTAAAGTGAATTTTTACAGCATTACAGAGTTTGTTTCTAAAACTAAGACCTTGAGAAAGCAGTTCTCCCTTAGGGAAATTTAGACTTATGATTTAAGAAAGTTAAAACAGAAAAATAAATGGGTCACATATGCCATCTACTGGTAAGAGAAAACAAAACTCACACTCATAGATTCAAAGAATATTTTTAATATTTAAAGGCACTTAAAACTTCTTAAAGTGAATATTCACTGTATTTTCATTAGCAAATATTTGTAGCAGATGCAGAGAATGTAAAGGATTTCAGGTTTAAATTAAGAGTGCTATATTACACAATTCAAATCATGATCTGAAGTACAACTAGGCCAAATAGCTTTAATTGGTTTCATGGCAACTAAATGCACCATTAAGTTGTTGCTCAAACTTTCTCACACATAATGACACTTACCAAAAGAGGACAAGCTAAGAATAAGTGAGTATGGTTCTTCACTTCAATTCAATGCTATTGGTGAAATAATACATTATGGCCAGCTTACTAATAGAGTAATACAGATTGAGTACCCAAAATCTGAAACTTTTTGAGGACTGACATTATGCTCAAAGAAAATGCTCATTGGAGCATTTCAGATTTCAAATTTTTGGATTAGGGATGCTCAACCAGTAAGTATAACACAAATATTCCGAAATCCAAGACACTTCTGGGTCTCAAGCATTTTGGATAAGGGATACTCAACTTTTATTATCACTTTTATACCAGAAGAACTGCATGAATCTTTCAAGGCAAGGTGTCTTTCATGAAACATAAGGACTATCTTAGGAAGATGCTGTGTTTATGAACACTTGTCATTTAGAAACTTTATAAATCAACATGAATGAGTAAAAATGAAAAAAAATCTAAAACACTGAATTTTCCTTTTAAATACATCTTACAAACTAGACAAAAAAGAAGGCTATACCTATACAGACTTTTCAAACTAAACACAAAATATTCTCTCAGAAAAATCAACTTCCTGCTACCACATCAGCCACACCCACATGCCAAAGTGTCCATCTCTCACTCTAAACACAGCGTCCTGCACAGCAGACAGCAGGCGGTGGGGGTGAGGATAAGGTGGATTAAAAAACCCCAACGTTTAAAACAGAAAATATTCTAACCTAGTTCAATTATAATAGCAAGCATTGAACAGGCACAGAAAACAGCAAACAAGGTTAAAGAAATACATTTCTGATTCAGCATCTTACCCCACAAAGTCTTCACCTCTGAAAACATTTAAAGAGCTATGGGAACACAGGAGCACTCGGTTTGTACCCAATGCCTAATACATCTGCATCACTCTCAGTTGTTCTCACTACTGGATAACATGATCTCAAATACTCACATGCACATTTATTTGCAGAATTGTGCCAGACATCCATTGGGTTTCTTTGTTTGTGCCGAAATGCCTCTTCAACTCTAGTTTCTGTCTTCCGAGCTCCAGTACTATGAGGATTTATTTGTTCTGCTGTTACCGATAAGCCTGCAAGCAGAAGATAAGCAATACCTATTTAAATATTCCCAGCTACATAAACCAACACGGTTTTAAAAAATGTGAAATACAAAACTAAGTTTTAAAGTCATTAATTATACTTGGGCAGTTTGTTTCAGATGGAAATAGTGTCTTTTGTTTTAAGATGAGAAATAAACTAGATATAAAATCATAAAAATAAAACACTCTAGCAGGCCATGTTTTTTACTTAATCCCCAAAGAGGCCCTATTTTTACTCATTTTAATTCACAAAGGGACACATTTCACATTATTATGACTAAGGGATAATAAGATTATATATGTAGTGTCCAAAAGCTATGATCTCTGTCATCTTAGAATGTACAAGGGAAAAAAATGAAAAATAAAAATTGTTTATTGAGCCACTAAACTCCACTACTGTGAACTGTTTCAAAACGATATCTGCTGCCTGTCATACAACACTGCAGTAAGTTTGGTTTTCCCGCATTACCTTCCTAAGAACAATCATTGCATCTCGATTGTCTTAATTACATTTCTTTATTCTATGTGGTCCTTAATGTTGGTGTTTCTCTGGATTCTCTCTGAAGCCTCTTTTCTTACTCTTATCTACACCTTCCCCCACGAAGTATCATCATGGTGTTCAGCTTGCACCACCACTGCATAATAATTCTCAAATCTGTCTCTTTAGCCCAAACATCTCTTGCCTTCTGATTCATATATCCAACTGCTTACTTGATATCTCCAACTAGAAAGCCTAAAGACAGGTCAAATTAAAGACAACTTGTTTATAAAGCCCTACAAAACAAAACTGTCCATCCTCATATATTCCCTATCCAGACTGGTGGTATTAGCATCTACTAAATCATCTGACTAGTAATATGGCAGCTAATTCTGCTTCCTTCTTCCCTTCCCAATACTCTCCACCCCTGCAGCTACATCTCACTCATATTAATCTTTTCTATCTCCATTCCTACTTCATTAATTAAAATCTAGGACTACTCCAATAGCTTTTTCCCCCCAATAGCTTTATTGAGATACAATTTACAAAGTATAAAAGTCACCTGTTTTTTGTGTACAATAAATAATTTTTAGTAAATGTATAGAGTTGTACAATCACCACAGCAATCCAATTTTAGATGACTGTTCCAGGGACTACTACTCCCCTTTATTTTCTCTCCATAGACTTGCCTTTTCTGGGCATTTCATATAAAAGGAATTGTACACTATGTGGTCTTCTGTGACTGGCTTCTTTCGCTTAGCAAAACGTTTTTGAAGTTCATCCATGTTGTACCGTGTATCAGTATTCTGTTACTTTTTATTGCTAAGTAGTTTGCCACTGTATGAATATCGTTTTCCTTATCCATTCACTCACTGACAGACACTTGGGTTGTTTCTAGTTTATGGTTATTAAAAATAACGCAATTTTGAACATTCATGTACAAGTCTTTATGTGGGCATTTATTTTTGTTCTTATTGGGAGAACTCCTAAGAGTATCACTGGGTTGCATAGTAAATCTATACTTAACTTATTAGAAGTTGCCAAACTGTTATCCAAATTGGCTCCGACAGCTTTTAAACTGATCTCTCATCTTCCTACCCCTGATACATTAAGACCATGCTATTTCTTGCTGCCAAAGCAATTTGACCAATTCATTTCACTGCCTATAGTCCTCAAACTTTAGTGTATATAAAAGCCCTCTGAATAGTTCAAAATAAATATTTATTCGCTTTAATATTCTCAGAGAATCTAATTCACTAGGCTTACGCTGATGTAGGTAATAGGCACACATATTTTAAAAAAACACTGACCTATTGGCTAAAGTTCAAGCTCCTTAGCATGGCACTGATTCATTCAAGTATTTGTTGAAAACCTGTTGTATACCAGGTAGGGTTCTAGGGACTGGAGTAAGGCTATACACAAGACATTGAGAATGCTTATATCCTAAATAAGGACGAGGGAGATGACAAAAAACAAACAACAGAATGCCAGGTGCAATCAGGTGGTCAGGGAAGAGCTCTCTAAGGAGGATAAAGAAGTTTCTCCATAATATCAATGTCCTGGACCCTGCTCACCTCTTGAGCCCTGTTTCCTCCATTCTGTTTATCTTTAGCAACACCAAACAGTTTTCTAATACACCAAGCTATTTCATACCTCTGTGCCTTACATGCTATTGTTTGCTCTGTTTGCAATACTCCTCCTCTTCTGTCACTGCCTCCCTTCCCTTAGTCCATTAGAGAGAATGCTCCAATAGTCATTGCTTAAACTCTGATCCAGTTGCTGGGTACCCTACTAGGAAGTCTCTTCTCTGTGCTCTCAACATGCTTCAGCCAGTGCATACTACACACTGTACTTCATTTGTTTCACATCTTTCTCTCCTAGTAACGTATGAGTTCCTCAAGGACAGGATTATAAATTGAATCAACAAACCACATATGCTAAGTGTGTACGTCTAATAACAAAATTGCATATGAACTACAATAGAGAGGGAAAAAAACCAGTATCCCTAAAAACGTTTTCAAAGTACAAGTATGTAAACTGATGAAAAATAAAATCTTTTCATATCTAGTATCTAAATCCCCAAAGAACCAGAAGTCAATTATTTAAAAAGACATACTCCTACAAAGGAAATTTCACTAAGAAACACTTTATTTCTGTAATATGCACAATCACACTAAAACTTTCACTGACAGTAAACTTTTAAAATATCTGAGAATTTAAATGACACATATTAGTATCAGAAATTAAGTAAAGACTGTGCTTCAAAATACATTTTTATAATACCAGCAACCCTAAGGAAATATCATGCAATGACTCCTGATCTGAACAGAGCACACTAGGCTTCCGTATCAAATTCATTCCTTTAACTTACCTCTTTTTATTCTTGCTTCCTTAATTTCTTCACAGAGTTTATTAAATTCCGGATCCAATTCAGCTGCAATGATAGCATGTGCAGTGTCCTTCAGTGTGCAAGCTCTGTGCCTAATTATCTTATCTGTTAAAAAAGTTGGAATAAATTTATTATAGAACTGAATGAAATAACATTAACAAAAGACATCTTTAAAAGAGATGTAAAAATACAAACATTTAAATAAAATTGTAAAAAGCATTTCTGGTGAAAAAGCTTCATTAAAAAGGATGGGCAAAAAATAAATATAATAAGCTACTCAGTCAAGTTAATAATTCTTTGAAAATTGTACTTCAAGAACCTCAAAGTACTAGGCCTATTACCACTTCTGAAACAGTTTGGAGAATGACAAGAAAAAAAACCAAGTCATTATCTCAAAGATATATGGTTTTTAAATTTTTGAAAACAGAAATTTGTTGTTTTAAATAAAATTTTTTTAAATGTAAAAAAATTTAGAGGACATTCACCATACACCTAGCCCCAAAGTTGTCATAGATAAATATTAAGAATTCAAAAAAATATTAAATTTCTCTACAAGTTAAAGTTGGTCAAAACTATGTT
>CAUYQG010135241.1:0-22802 GCA_963574415.1 Tarsius wallacei
TTCGTAGTAGCAGCCCTTGTAATTGTACACCTACTATCCCTCCACTAAACCGGATCTAATAACCCATCAGGAATTTCCTCCGACTCTGAAAAAATTCCATTCCACCCTTACTTTACAATTAAAGATATTCTAGGACTAGCAATTCTCATTTTATCATTTATACGTTTAACACTATTTACACCAGATCTACTAGGGGACCCAGACAATTATACCCCTGCTAATCCCCTTAATACACCACCCCACATTAAACCAGAATGATATTTCCTATTTGCCTACGCAATCTTACGCTCTATCCCTAATAAACTAGGAGTCGTCCTAGCTCTCATATTATCCATCCTAATCCTCGCTGCCATCCCACTACCCCATATATCCAAACAACGAAGTATAATATTCCAACCACTAAGCCAATGCTTCCTCTGAATTCTAGTAGCTGATTTACTAATACTCACATGAATTGGAGGACAACCTGTTGAACACCCATTCATCATTATTGGCCAAACAGCCTCCATCCTGTACTTCATAATTATCCTAATCCTAATACCATTGACCAATCTAATAGAAAATAAAATGCTCAAATGATAAGTCCTTGTAGTATAAATATTACTTTTGTCTTGTAAACCAACAATGAAGGATCCAACCTCCCTAGGACCACCTCAAGGAAGAGGTTTACACCCCACTACAGCCCCCAAAGCTGAAATTCTTCTTAAACTATTCCTTGTTCTTAAAGACTAGCTACTTTTAACTAGCTTGTTGTTGTCTGGTTGCTTTGTTTATTTTTATTCTCTATTGTGTTGGTGTTCCATAAAGCCTATGAACTCTATAATTTCCATCATTTTTCTACTGGTGTATTTTGACCTTTTGTTTCAGTATTTGGGACTCCTTTGAGTAATTTTTGTAGAGCCTGTCTAGTGATGACAATTTCCCTTAGTGTTTCATTGTCTATGAAGGACTGCATTTCTCCTTCACTTATAAAACTTAATTTTGTGGGAAAAAAAATCTTAGCTGACAGTTATTCTATTTGAGGAGATTGGAGATGGTGTCTCACTCCCTTCTGGCTTAGTTTCTTCTGAGAAGTGTGTTGTTATTCTGATAGGCTTACCTTTGTAAGTTGCTTGATGCTTTTGTCTCACTTCTTTTAAAATTATTTCTTTCACGTTAATTTTGAATAGCCAGGTGATTATATGTCTTGGAAATGATCTTTTTGCAGTGAATCCTCTGGGGGGTTCATTGGGCTTCTTTTATCTGGATGTTTAGATCTCTGACAAGGTCAGGGAAATCTTCCTCCATTATTTCCTCAAATAGGCTTTTCAAAATTGTTGCTTTCTCTTCATTCTCAGAAACATCTAGGAATCTTTGGCTTGGATGTTTTACATCATCTAATATATCTTGCAGACTCTGTTCCATTCTCTTGATTATTTTTTCTTTGTTGTTGTCTGACTGGGTTAATTCAAAAGCCTTGTCTTCAAGTTCTGAGATTCTTTCATCTGCTTGTTTGAATCTACTGTTAAAATTTTCCACTGCATTTTTGTTTTTTTGTTTTGTTTTTAGTTGGAGTCTCACTCCTTCACCCAGGCTGGAGTGCAGTGGCACACATGCTCATGGCCACCCCAGTGTTGACCTGCTGGGCTATGGCAATCCTTCCGCCTCAGCCTTCCAAGTAGCTGGAACTACAGATGTGCGTTACCACACCCAGCTATTTGTTATTTTATTGTACAGACAAAGACTTGCCTGGTCTGGCCTCGAACCCTGGGCTCAGGCAATCCACTGACCTCAGCCTCCCAAAGTGCTGAGAGATTACAGGCTGAGCCACCAAGTCTCACCTGTTTTTCTTTCTTTCTTTCTTTATTTAAGGTATCTATATCATTGGAGAATGCTTCATCCATGTTCTAGCTTTTTAAAAGTTTCTTTATGTTAGTTTTCAATTTAAAAATCAAAATCAAAATCAGTTCATTGACCTATTTTGTTGCCAACATTTTGATTCCTATGTCTGGAATTTCAACCATTTCAATTTAGTTAGGGTTTCTTGCTAAAGAGTTGGTATGGTCTTTTGGAGTTGTTGGAGAACTCTGCTTTTTCATATTGTCAGAATTATTTTTCTGATTCCTTTTCATTTGGGTGGACAATTTCTTCTTATTTAAGGTTGGTAGGGGGCTGATATAGGCACTGTAGGGTTTTCTTGTTTATATATAGCCTAGTGTAGTGAGTTTCTCAATTATCAGTTGCAGCAGCCTTATATTGTGTACCTGCACTAGCCACATGGTGTCCCGAGTGGCCATAGTGACTTGAAGAATGATGTTAGCTGGTGCTTGGGATCTCGCCTTCCCCAAAGCTGAGTTATTGTATCCAGTGTGATGGGGTATAATATTGACTTCCAGCCAGGAGGTAGTACTTGAGGGAGAAAGCCAGCTACGATGGTGGCTGTAGAATTTTTCCTTAGCAAATGTTGCTCCAAGGAAGTGCCCAGCCAACCTAGGATGGGGGTGAGGCTCTGGAGATTTCCCAAATGTTCTGTTTGTTTTGAGCCTTCTGGGATATTGCAAGGGAAAGGAAATGAATCATCCCACAAGCGTGCACTCTTAGCTGTGCCAGTGGGGATTAGAAGGAAGTCCCAGGTCACTTGAGGTAATGTTGTTGTGCAGAGCAAGCCCAGAAAAGTTCACAAGAGGAGTGAGAGTTTGCCATGGCAGCACATCCCACCTGTCTCCCACCAGCGGCCTCAGGCATTCTGCAATATAAAAATCAACATAAAGCTGGCCTGAGTGCCTCTGTTGTTCTCAAGCAACCCACAAGCCAGGAAATGTCAGCAGCTATGGTATTTGCCCATGGGGCCCATTTCATCCCAAGATTGCTAGAAAGTATCCACTCCATCCAGCAAGGGATGAGGTCCTTGGAAATAGCAGCTGGCACTGCTCAAGGATTTTTCCTGTGCTCCTCCACAGCAGAGCATAGCTATGGAAAAGGTGGTTTCCCGTGAGGGCTGAGGTCCCACAAGGCCCAAGGAGCCCTAGGAGTTCACAGCAGAAGCACAGAACTCCCAAATTTCCATCACTCACCTTCCCCACTGTGTCTGAATGCTGTTGTGAACTGTTGTGGTCCAGCCAGTTCCAGCCAAGGTTGGTGGATTTTTTTCTTCTTCTTTGCTATAAGTGGTTATTATTATTCCTTTGGAGACTCATGGAATGTGCTGCTAGATCCATTCTCTCTGGATGCTGAGGAAACTCTATCTTGGTTTACTCTGTAAGAGAAACTCACTCTGTCTCATGTCAGCCATCTTAATCCAGAATCCAACATGCATTTCTTGAGTACCTACCTGAGGGAAAGCACTGTTCTTCTTTCTAAATATTCTGTAATGACAGGGAGTTTGCTGCTTCCTATGAGTCATATGACTGCAATAGCAACTGTACAAAGTACAAAATGATCTTACATTTTTTATTACATTGATTATTTCCATTTCTTCGTAGGGACAGCAGTAAATTGCACTTTTCAATTTAGCTTTGAGACAATATAATTTCAGTCATAAAAGCAGAAATTGAAATGCTTTCAAGGATAAGAAAATGATGGCAGTATCCTGGTGCTAAAATACAATGACAAAATAAAATACAATGAATCATTACACTACCCTATGGAAACTATATATCCATGCTGAGAAGGGCAGGCATGCCTGTGAGCACTATACCTAAACACTCTCTGAGACTGCTCTTTCTCTCTATGAAGCAGAGATGATAATGCATGCCCTGTCTAACAGGGTTGGTGGAAGAATCACAAGAATGTGAATGTGCCCTGTAAAATATACTAATATAGAAAGTATTTTTTAATCATTGAAGCTTTTTTATTTAATTTTCAAGAGTATCCCCTAAGTTTTTCTTGTTTTGCTGAATTTGACTGGAAAAGACAAACAATGTTAAGCCAGGAAATAGTTAAATTAACAGGTCAACTTTGCTGCAATCTAGCTAAGTGACCCTAAGCTTTAACCTTGATCATAATACATGTCCTAAAATATTGTTGCAAGTCTTAAATCTTCCCAACCACTTCCTAAATCTATCAGCTTGAAAAAATTATGGCTCACATTTCAGGTTTTCACACAGAGCTTCACTCTACCTCTTATCATTTTCTGGAAGTTCCGGCTCTCACCTGAGATTCTAACCATTATTTTTCTTCCCTCTCAGTAGATTTCCATCAGACTCCTATGATATACACAGTTATTTTAATCTCTCCTTGTATTCTTGGCCCTTTGCAATGTTGTCTCAACTAACATAGTGCCTACATAAAGCAGATGTCGAATAAATGTCTAATTAAATAAATGGACAACAGATATATATATAAATATATATATATGGTAGTACTTTGTACACTATAGGAGAGTTAACCGTTATTAATAATTTTAATCTTGTTAAAGTTACAGTATGTATGTAAATTTATGTTAAAATAAAAATGGGTATAATAGTTTCAATTGGGGAAAAAAAGAACTTATATAATATCTGTAACTCAGTACTTCTCAGCTGGGAGTAATTTTTCTCCCCAAGAGCCATTTGATTCCCACAGTTAGGCAAGAGTACTATTGGTATCTATCTGCTAGAGGCCATGGCTACTACTACCAAGCATCCTACAACAAGCAGGGCAGACTCCCACAACAAAGAATTATTTGACCCAAAAAGTCACTAGTGCCAAAGTTTAGACGCCCTACTCTAACTAATACTCTGGTCTCAATTAGGTGATGTGCTGTCCTTTGGATTCTGCAGATGACTTGACATTCCACAAGCCCTTTTGGTATTCATTACTCTCCAATTTCATAGAAGAAACTGTTTTATAGCTACTTTTACAAAAAGGAGCTGTGGCTTGCTCACAATAATACTGACAGGAGAACAGCAAATAGGACTAGAAGTCAATAGCGTCTTTAATACTTTTTCATTTCACATCAGATATTGGCCTGGTTTGGCTGTGATTAAAACAGCTAACTGTCAAGAAATATGGAGAAGCTAGACTTTCCTCCCTCGAGGCTAAAGAAAGTTAACTATCACGGGACTATTTCTTCAAGGACTATGGCAAATTAATCATGGGAATTATCCTAGTTTTCAAGAAAAAAATGCATATATGGTTTTAGACACTTTGATAGTTTTTCTGTTTTTAACTTTTTTCAAAGTGATTTTTCTTTTTCTTCTAAGGATGAAAATCCTGCTATGACCCTACCCCCAGTGGCTTGTCTCACCTAATCCTACTTCCCACCTTACCTTCTGTTTCTGCATTATAATCACACATACCCTGTCTTAATACCTTCAATATCCCTTGCTCAGGTCCACCTTACTGTCAGGAACATCCACAGTTTGCCCAGTTAATTCCTATTGATCCCTCAGAGCTCAACTCAAATGACAATTCTTAGAGATTACCTGCTCCAACCTTATATGAGGTTGGGCCCCAAAACAGACCCTTATCTTGTGCATTGGCCATTCTTTCTAATATTTACCACAGCTGTCCTTAAATCAATTCTCTGATATAAACTCTGTAGAAAAGGAACGAGTTCTACCTTCTCAAGCAAGACTAGCATGTAGTTGAGACACAATAAAAATAGGTTAAATTAGTAAAATTAACTTTTGGAAAATAGAGCATCCCCTTTTCACATTTAAATGATATTTGGAAAGTCATCCCTATTTCATAATCCAGACATCTTGCAAAAAGAACACAGATAGACACTGTAAGTGAAGAAAGCTCAGGTTGAGTTGAAAATTTTGACTATAACTTGTTTTCTCCTACATCTAGTTAGATATATGAAGATAGAAAATTATTTTTATGATTAGCAAAAAAAAAAATTTAACTGCTAATAATATCAAGAAATGTACAAAAACCTTTATGAAAACACTAAAAATTCCATTGGAAGATATAAACAAAGATTTTGTGAAGAAGAAATTAAATATTTCAAAAGTGTCACTTCTCCAAATCAGTTTATACATAAACATAATCCTATTATAAATCTCAACTATATTTTTAATAAATTAAAATGGTTCAGGTAATCATCTGTCCTTTGCATGATTTAATATAGCTAACAGATTTTTGAAAATGACAAGATAAGAATTCACTTACTAAAAAGAATGATTTTTTTAAAATATGGAACTAGAATCAAAATGAGAAGACAGAACAACAGGATGGAACAGTTCATCCAGAAACAGAACCAAATATATGGAACAAACTTGTAAATGATTTAAAAAATTATACAAAAAATAAGAAAAGGAGGTTTAATTGACAAATGAAAACATTTTACATTTGGGGGGAAAAATCAAGTCTGAAGCACCTCTTACCTTATACCAGAATAAATTCTGCTGTAAAAGATAGATACTTTTTTTTAAAGATCTCATTTGACTTTATTTGCAATTCTAAAGTCAAGGAACACTTCAATTCATAAAATAAAATAAGTATTTTTCCACTTTCTTTTTTTAAATTTATTTTTTAGATTCAAGGGTACATGTGCAGCTTTGTAACATAGGTATATTGCTTGATGGCGAGTTTGGGATTTCTACTGAGCCCATTACCTAGGTGGTGGGCATGGTACCCAGTGGGTGGTTTTCAATCCTTTTCCTCCTCCCTCCTTACCCCTTTAGAAGTCACCAGTGTCTGTTGTCCCCCTCCATATGCTTGTCTGTATTCAGTGTTTAGCTCCCACTTGTGAGAACATGCACTATTCAGTTTTCTGATTTTGTTTGTTTTGTTTTATTTTGTTTTGTTTTGAGTTGGAGTCTCACTCCGTCGCCCAGACTGGAGTGCAGTGGCCGCTCCCGGCCACCGCAGCCTTGAGCTGCTGGGCTCCCGCGATCCTTCCGCCTCAGCCTTCCAAGTAGCTGGAACTACAGGCGTGGGCTACCATGCCCGGCTAATTTTTTGATTTATTGTAGAGATGAGGTCTCGCCGATGATTTTGTAATAATTTACTTAGAATAATGGCTTCCAGTTGCATCCATGTTGCTGCAAAGAACATAATTTTTATGTTTTTTATGGCCATAGAGTAGTCCATGGTGTATATGTACCACATTTTTTTTACCCAGTCCACTGTCCGTTGGTACCTAAGTGGTTCCATGTTTTTTATCTTGTAGATAGTGCTGCAATAAACATATGAGTGCAGGTATTTTTTGGTAAAGTGATTTATGCTCCTCTGGGTAAAAACCCATTAGTAGGATTGCTGAGTCAAATAGTAAATCTATTTTTAGTCCTTTCAGAAATCTCCAAATTGCTTTTCACAGGGGCTGAACTAGTTTACATTCCCACCAACAGCATATGAGTGCTCCCCTATCCTTGTAAAGTCACCAACATCTATTGTTTTTTGACTTTTTAATAACAGCCATTCTGAATGGTGTGAAATGATATCTCACTGTGGTTTTGCAATTTCTCTGATGATAAAAGATGTTTAACATCTCTTCAGGTGCTTGGTTGGCGGGTTGTATGTATGCCTTACTTTGAGAAGTTTCTTTTCATGTCCCTTGCCCACTTTTTAATGAGGTCATTAGTTTTGTTTTTGTATTTTTCAATTTATTTGAGTTCTTTATAGATTCTGAATATTAGTTGGTTGTCAGATGCATAGTTTTCAAACATTTGCTCAGGAACGGTTTATTTATAGTTTTTCAATGGATGTGAAATTTCTGAACATGAAAGCCATGGGAGAAATTACACAGGAATAGATTAGCATATTTGCTGGCTACTTTAACTTATTGAGAGTATGGTATATGCTGGGCATCATTCTATGTGCATTCTATATGTATTAATTTGATGAAATCTTACCATCCCCCATGAGTTATGTACTGTTAAGATGCCCATTTATTTATTTATTTTTTATTTTTTATTTTTTTGAGTTGGAGTCTCACTCTGTTGCCCACACTGGAGTGCAGTGGCCGGTCCCAGCCACTGCAGCCTCAACCTGCTGTGCTCTGGCGATCCTTCCGCCTCAGCCTTCAAGTAGCTGGAACTACTGGCGCGCGCTACCACGCCCGGCTAATTTTTTATTTATTGTAGAGATGAGGTCTCACCAAGTTGCCCAGGCGGGTCTCGAACCCGCGGGCTCAGGCAATCCACTCACCTCAGCCTCCCAAAGCGCGGGATTACAGGCTGAGCCACCAAGCCCGGCTAAGATGCCCATTTATAAAGAAGAAAAGTAAGGCAGAGAAAGGCTAAAGTAATTTGACCAAAATCATGCAATGCAGATATATCAGAACCAAGATTCATTCAGGCAATTAGATTCTGTGCTCTATGGGCTGTGATATATTTTGGATAGATGTTCCCCTAAATCTCATGTGAAATGTGATTCCCAATGTTGGAGGTGGGACCTAGTGGGAAATAATTGCTTCATGAGGGCAGATACCTCATTAATGGCTCCTTGGTGCATTCTTGCAGTAATGAGTCACCTGTCACTCTGTTCACAAGAGAGGTGATTGTTTAAAAGAACCTAGCACCTCCTTTCTCTCTCTTGCTATAGCTCTCAACATGTGACACACATATTCCCTTTCCACCTTCCACTGTGATTGTAAGCGTCCTGAAGCCTCACCAAAAGCCCAGCAAATGCTGGTGCCATGCGGAACTTTGAACCAAAATAAGTCTCTTTTATTTATAAACGATTCAGTCTCAAGTCTTGCTTTAGGGGAATGCAAAATGGACTGATACAGGCTGTTACACAAATACATAAAATCTCTGCACAGAAACATAAAATTGAATAAAACCCATAAAATAAAAGACAAATACCATATAGATAAAAATGTTTTCAACAAATATGACCACAAATATATATCCTTTATATTAATCCCTCTTCTTGTGCCCCCAGCTTCTTATTTCATTTGTCATTGTATGAAGAATACTACATGAGTGTGCATAAGTGTGTGTATGTTTGTGTAATAAGCTTTATAAATCAATAAAAATACAATACTCAAGTGGAAATTAAATGGTAATAACATGATCATATAGCTAATAACATATATTAGATAAGACCATACATATACACATATATGACCTTACTAGTAACCAAATAATAGTTCAACATCAACACGTTATTTTCCATCAAATAAGAAAACATGTACTTGTTTTCTTATTTGAAAAACAAGTATACAAGTACATGTTTTCTGGAAGCAAAAATTTAAGATTTTTTTCAAATCTATCAATTCTACTATTAACCACCTGTTTCTATGGAAATTTTTGGAGAGATGAAGAGTTGTATAAGAGTAAATTCAAACAAATAACATAAATAAAACAAATTGCTCAGAATAAATGTACAATAAGGGATGAATAAGCCCCATATGGGACCCAGCACATAAGCTTTCAAACAACCATATTTCCATGAAATATGTAATAATGTAGGGAAATATTTCCCTGAGAGATAACTGATTGAAATGTAATAATAGTCATTCTATAGAGGCCAGGTAGATATTTAAGGAAGGTCTAATAACAGGCAAAATAAATTTTAAGCTTCTGCCACTCCCAGTCTATGCCTAAAGCCATCAAAACAAGAGAGTTTTTAATGGTTGATATAGTGTGGATCAGTGTCCCCTCATACCTTTTATTCTCAGCTAATTGGCTAAAACCCCATGTTAAGTTTTGGAGAAGTCAGAGAAACCAAAAAGAAAATGGAAAGGTTAAATTATTTGTCCCATCTGAGTCCAAGTCTCTCTAATCCCTTATCTTTATTCCTATTGCCACTGAGACTGCCACTTGCATTGTAACAAGTTCTCAATTAATGTCCTTCTTTTGTTTTACTCAGACTTTCTGTAGACTTTTTCTTCCACTCCTAGATCTCTTTGCAAACAGCTTCCTGAACATTGCCTTAAAATGGAAAGTAAAAGTAAAAGAATGCTTAAAATTTTTGCCAAGAACTTGTTGCTAAGTAACCATTTTCTTTGTCTCTAAGTATATGAAATATGACATTGTTTGGAATGTATTTTAAGGCCTTACCTAATACAATGGAGCCAGCTTGGGGAACAGGAAGGAGGTGAAGGAGGAGGTGGTAGTATAGAAAGCCTTAGATTGAAAAATGTAAAGATATAATATGAAAGAAGGAAAAATCAAAAGAACCCACTATGGAAGTTTCAACCCACAGCCACCACATGGTGCCAAAAACTTTAAAATGGAAAATTTCTTATATTGGCATTTTTTGTGAGAAAAATATATGGTTATAAGCATATTCTTACCTTCATTATGATCTGCATATTCCTCTCTACAGGAAAATGCAAATGCACTGTTGACATCTTTTCATAGTCACATAATGAAAAAGCAGACAAAAGAATGTTATGATTGAACTTGTTCACAAGACACCAATGACTTTAATTTATCAAAAATTTTTCATTCACAATACTGGTGGGTCTCCAGTTATATGCCTGCCTCTGTGGTGTCATTGTTGATGCCTAAGATAGCCTGTAAATAAGAACAGACAATGCTATCTATTGGCCAGAACAAGCCCACAACTCACTTTCTATTCCATTCTCAAGTGTAAGTATCATTTTTATTTAGTTGAGAGCAAGAACCTTTTACTGAGAAAAGAACAAACTTGAGCAAAATATAAATAAGCCTACTCAGACAGATACTTTTTGTTCCTCTTGCTAGCAGGGAAGCTTTGGTAACTTTTGTCACTGTTAGGATCACCCACAATTCAGTATGAGATGGAGAAGGCCATTCAGCTTGTTCTGATTTTTAGACCTGGCCATCTCTAGCTTAGAAAAGAGAAGTTTTCTAACTGGTCTAGCTTATTCACCAGAGATTGCATTGAGTTTTGGGATCAAGAACCTAGTTAGCATAGAAGTTTTACCTGTCAGTCAACAGGTTTTTCCTTTTAGGACCATGTATAGAAAGATGGATGGTAGGGGTGAGGATTTGAAATTTTCTAGCCAACTATGTATTAACTTTATATTCATTCCCAACATCGTCTCTCGACAGAGAAATAAACTTGATGGGAACACAAGTTTTGAGCTTTAGCTCTGACTTCACCACAAATAAGTAGTATCATCTCGGATACTAATTTATTATCTTCTTGGTGCCCCTTATTTATTATTAAATTAATCATATCTATAGAAACAGGTATAAATTGAGAGTGTCAATAATAATAAGATAAACAACCATACACTTAATACTCAGATTAAGAAACCTAAAATTCTAAGCCACTTAGAAGTCTTCAATATGTCCCTATATGTTTTTTCCCAGTAGCATCTCCCTATTTTCTTTTTCCCTCAATATGTAACCATTATTCTGACTTTTGTTTGAGTTATTTTGCAACTTTCATGGTAATTTTTATTTTGATATGATTTCAAACTTACAGAAAAATTGCAAAAATGGTACAATAAAGTCCTGTGTACCTTTTACTCAAATTTAACATTTATGTACATTTTTCTCATTGTTACATATAAAAGAAAAAAGTGTGTGTACACACACACACACACACACACACATTTTGTCTTTTTAAATCATGTGAGACTTTTTTTTCCCATTTACTCCTAAATGTGTCTATTTTCTAAAAAGAAGAACAGTGCATGCTATGGCTTGATTGTTTGTCATCTCCAAAACTCATGTTGAAACTTAATGCCTAATGTGGCAGAATTGAAAGACAGGCACTTTAAGAGTTGATTGGAGCAGGAGAGCTTTGTCTTCATAAATAAATTAATCTATTCATAGATTAATCTATTCATAGATTCATGGATTAATAGATTCATGGATTAATGGGTTTAAAAGTTATCTTGGAAGTAGGACTGGTGGCTTTTTAAAAAAAAAGCACCTGAGCTACTATACTTAGCTTTCTAACCATGTGATGACCTGCACCACATCATGACATCACAGAGAGTTCTCACAATTAAGAAGGACCTCATTAGCTGCCACATCTCAGCTGCCACATCTCAACCTTAGACTTCTCATCCTCCAAACTATAAGAAATACATTTGTTTTATATATAACTATTCAGTTTTAGGTATTATTTTATAAGCAACAGGCTAACACAGAAAATAGGTACCAGGAGTGGGGTTGTTGCTAGTAATGAATATTGAAAATGTTGAAACAATTTTGGAACTGAGTAATGAGTAGAGGCTGGAAGAATTTGGAGGATCTGGTTGCAAAAAGTCTGTATTTTCATAATTGGAGCATCAAGAGTGATTCTGATGAGGGCTTAGAAGACAAAAAGTCTAGGGAAAGTTTGGAACTACTTAGAGATTAGTTAAGTGGTTATAACCAGAATACTGATAAAAATAAAGACAGTAAAAGTCATCTGATGTGACTTTAGATGCAACTGAGGAATAAAGAATCAAAACTTGAGTAAAGCTTGTTTCAGTTGACAAAGAACTTGGCTGAAATGTGTCAGAGACAGTGCTTTGTGGAAGGCCAAACTCGAGAGTGATAAACTAGGGTATCTTGGCAGAAGACATGTCTAAGCTGCATGGTTACCTTTGGCTGCTTACACTGAGATTTGGGCACAAAGGAATAATTTAAAGGAAGAATCTATAATTTAAAAAGAAGCAGAGTGAAAAGATTTGGAAAATTCTCAGACTGGTCACATAAAGAGTAAAAAAGTGTGTTCAAGAGAGGAAACTAAGGATGTGACTTAGCAACCATTTGCTAAAGAGATTAGCTGGGTTAGAAGGAAGCCAGGTGCTATTCCTCAAAACAATTGAAGAAAGACTCTGAAGGCATTTCAGAAATCTTCAAGGCTGTCTCTTACATTATAGGCTCAGAGGCTGAGAAGGGCAGAATAGTTTCAGGAGATAAGCCCAGGATGTTCTTTACAGATTTGCTGCCCAAGGCCACCTCAGGACTCTGCTCCCCACACCCTAGTGCAGCATTCCACAGTCACCCCAGCCATGGCTCAAGTGGCCCCAAATGCAGCTTGTGCCACAGCTCCAGAAGGCACAAGTCAAAAATCTTGGCAGCATCCACATAGTGCTAATTCTGCAGGTTCACAGAAAGCAAGATCTATGGAGGCTTGTCAGCTTCCACTCAGATTCCGAAGGATATCATAGAAATCCTGGGGGCCCAGGCAGAAACTTGTCACAGAAGCAGAGCCACCACAGAGAGCCCCCAGTAGAGCAATGCCAAGCAGAAATGTCATAGCTACCACAGAGAGTTTCCACTAGAGCAATGCTTTAGTGAAACTGTGGAACTGAGGTTACCACTGAGAATCTCCACTAGGGCAATGTCTAGTGAAGATGTAGGTGAGACCACCACCAGGACCCCAGAACTATGGAGTCACCAGCAGCATTCACCTTCTGCCTGAGAAAACTTCAGGCACAGGATTCCAACTTATGCAAGCAACCATGTAGGCTGTAGCCAGCAACGTAGTAGGGCCAGGGCTGCCTGAGGCCTCCACCCCAGTATGTCCAGGAGGCATCCCATGAAGTCAAAAGAGATTATTCTCCAGCTTAAAGATTTAACATCTGCTCTGCCCTGTTTTGGACTTGTTTGAGACCTGTAACTTTGTACTTCTTGCCTATTCTTGTCTTTTGGAATAAGAACTTCTGTCTTTTGCCTGTGGCACCATTGTATCTTAAAAGTAGATCACCTGTTTTGATTTCACAGACTCATAGATGAGATTCTGGGTTTTCAACTTTTAAGTTGGTACTAGAATGAGTTAAGACTTTGAGGCTGGAAAGATTGAATGAAGCTATCTGTACGTGAAAAACATGAGTTTTGAGGAGCCAGGGGCAGAAAGCTACGGTTTGAATGTCTCCTCCAAAACTCGTATTGAAACTTAATCCACAATGTGTCAGTATTAAGAGGGAAATTATTTAAGAGATGACTGGATCATAAGGACTCTTTCCTCATGAATGGATTAATCTTTTCCTGAATTAATGTATTAATGGGTTAATGAATTAATAGGTTTTCACGGGAGTGGGAATGGTGGCTTTATAAGAAGAAAAGTAGACTTGAGCTAGCATGCTCAGCCTCTTTGCCACTTGATGGCATGCACCATCTCGAGACTCTGCAAAGAATCCTCACCAGAAAGAAGATTCTCATTAGATGTGGCCTCTTAACCTTGGACTTCTTAGCCTCCATAACTAAGAAATAAATTACTTTTCTTTATAAATTACCCATTTTCATGTACTATGTTATAAGCAACAGAAAACAAAGACACTTTGTATTTTCTAAGAACAAAGATACTTTCTCAGATAATCAGTGTAATTATACAAAATTGAAAATTGTAATATTGCCATAATATATTTTCTAATCCACAGTTTCATAAATTGCCCCAATAATATCCTATAAGCTTTATTATCTGTTCCAGGATCTTACTCAGGATTATTACCTTATTTGTTTGTCACATCTCTTACTAGTCATCTTTAATCCAGAATTATTTGTTCATTTCTTTTCATCTTTCTTGGCCTTCAGAGTTTTAAAGGGAACAGGACAATTATTTTGTGGAAGATCTCTCAATATGGGTTTTATCTGATGTTTTCTCATGATCAGACTTAAGTGATATATTTTTCTTGAGCATACCAGAAAAGAGTGTTATGTCCCTCTCAGGAAGCACATAATGTCAGTTTGTCCTAATACGTATAATATTAACTTTATCACTTGATTTATGTAATATATACCAGGTTTCTCCAATATAAAATCACTATTTTTCATTTGGTACTAATAGGTAACTTATGGGGAGATAATTTGAGATTATGTAAATATCTTATTACTCATCAAACATTAACCTATTTTTAGATTACTGTGTATTAACTACAGTTCTGCCAAAAGTATGCCCTCCTCTCCTGTTTATTTATTTATTCATGTTTTATATTGGTAAAAATGTATTAAATTTTGTTTTATTCAATATACTAAAACACATCTTATTTATCTACTTATTATGTGTGTATTTATGTATATACCTTTGTTATCCCAGATCTGGCCAGTAAGAGTTGCTTCAGTCTGTTTCTGGTATCTCTTTAAAATATCCTCATCATTCTTTGAACAATTTCTTACTTTCTAGCACAATAAGATGTCTCAGAACCAACTTATAGTTTATCTGCCTCAGTCTTGGAGTCAGGACTGAGTGTTGGATCTTTTTAATAAAGAATAATATTTAAAAATCAAGATCTGGACTCAAATTATGTTCATTGCTACTAGCATTCATGGTTTTTAGACCCTCTCAATGATCATATCTAGGAAATATATGTATATTTGAAGCAGTTTCACACAAATATATGTATAAATGAATAGTTAGATAAATGATAGATAGATAATTGATAGATAGAAAGAAAGATGGATATATAGAGAATACTAATAATGAGAAACCTGGTTCTCATTTTAATACATTTATTCATTTGTTCAAGCTTGTAATGCACAAAAACTAGTTTCGAAATTGCTATCTCATACCAAAGTGAAAAGCAAACCTATTTAGTAGAGTTCCATATGATCTACATTCTTTACTTAGATAAAATTTATATTCGGTGGAACACAGAGTTATTACAGATAAAACTTCCTAAGTTTCAGCAAATGCATACATCTGCATTTTACTTTGATAGTCTGCAGCCTCCTAATCAATCTGTACTATCCCAACTTGAGTGTTCTGAAATTTTGCAACTCTAGATTACTTTGGCCTATTCTAGAACTTTATATAATTTGACAGTAATTGTCTATTGAGTCTTTCAATTCATGGATATGGTATATCTTACTTTTATTTACTTCTTCTTAATTTCTGTTAGCCATGTTTACTAGTTTTCAGTATACAGGTATTAAACATACTTTGTTAAATTTATAATTACATGTTCTATGTTTCTCAATTGAAGATACTATAAATGTTTTTATTTTAATTTCCAAAAGTTTGCTGCTAATATATGAAACTGCAATTAATTTTGCATATTTATTTTGATCTTGCAACCTTGACAAATTCATTTATTGTTTTGTAGTTTCCTTAGCATTTTCTATGACAATTGTGTTTCCTGCAATAGGAGACAGCTGTACTTTTTTCCCCAAACTTAATGATATTTATTAACTTTTCATGCCATCAACTCCATCTTTCAATAATTATTCTATTATCTGAACTCAGATTGCATTAAAAGTCAGGGCTTATTTGTTCTCTCATATGTTTGTGTGTTGAGTTTGTTTTTACTGTCAAAGTTAAAAAAAGAAAAAAAACTTGAGGGTGGGAAGGGTGAAAATAGGAAGCTTTATTTCTCTGTATCCTTTACTCACCTGGCATTGAGCTATGCTTATAACTTTATCAGTTTCAATACAAATCTTATTAGCAATAAGATGCTACAATTGTTTGCTATTTTAGAGTTCTACAACCACAATCTCATTTTATTCTCAAGATAACTTGGTGGAAACTTGTTTTGTGATATGGCATCTGAGGTTCAGAGAAGCATATGACTTACCAGTGAACTCATTTGAGATAGAACAAGAAACAGAACTCAGGTCCTCTGACTCATCATCCAAACGTATCTCAATGCTCCAAGCTACCTGATTTCCATGGTTCCTTCCAAGACAAGTCAGCACTTGTCCCAGTAAAAATTATACCCCACAAAGTCTTAAAACAGGGTCAGATTGTATACTTCACCATCATGGATCAAGCTCATCAACATACTTTTGTTAAAAACTCTTACTGGTTAAGCAGCATCTTGTCAGACATTCTGCAACTTATTAGTAGCTAATTATATATTTGTGATTGTATATTGTGCCCAATTCCTGAATCCAGTTTGTGTGAGGATCCCCTCAGAGGTGAAGAATTCTCTTTTTAAGAAAGGCCCTCGAGGTTCACAATAAACTGCAGATAAGACCACACCATATTTGTTTCAGAATTCTACTTCTGGAAATACTGCATCTCTGTGGGTCACATGGTGTGGAGAATTGTCTGTACCATGTTCACATTAAACAAATGTCAATTTAAATGGGCAATCCTCAAGAAACTGCCAAAGGGAAACAGAGGTCAGCAAAGGAGGGCACTCGATTTTGCTTACCATTAGAAAAAAGCACAGTGTCTGCTTAATTTCCAAATATTATTGCCTGACACTCTCTCCCTTGCAATGTGTGCTGTAGCAACTCTAAAATATTTGTCATTTCTTATGTACAATACTTAACTATTTTTTGCTTTCATATGTTCGTGCTGCTCTCTGCACTGAGAATGACAGTAACTCCTCTTTCTCCCCAACCTTCCTCACTCAGACTTCTAAATAACTGCTTTTATTAACATTCAGTCTTTTCACAGGTGTTTATTGAGTACTACCTGTGTGCCAGGTACCATGCTAGGTGCTGGAGATACAGAAGTCCCTGCCCTAAAGAAACTCACAGTGTGTCGTGGGGTCAACAGATAGAACCAAGTAGAGGATAAGGCAACATCACCTACCCTAGCTGTACAGGGCCATTGAAAGCATCCTGGGGGAGTTTACATAAGCTGAGACCTGGAGAATCTGGATCTTAGGAATCACGCAGGTCAAAGGAAAGAAGCATGAGAGCCAAGTTTAAAGAGCTTGGACTCAGCTTTGAGGCAGGGCTGGGCTGCCATACTTTTTAAAAGACTTTAAAAGACATCCCTAACCCTGCCCTAGGCTGTCATTTGTCTTCAAAATTTTCCTCAGATCTTGTGTAGATCCCATCGTAGCACTTACCATCCTCTACTGAATCACTCTTTTTTTTTTCCCCTCGAAAACTAGGAACTCCTTGAGGATAAGACCTGAGCTTTATTCAGCTTATACTTGCAGCACCCCTGGTGAGCCTGGTACCCCAGGATGTTTAATAACTGTTTGAGGGAATGAATAAGTAAGTAAACAAACATTTGTTGGGATCTTCCAGAGGAGATGTGCCAGCGGCATAGGCAATCTCAGTACTCTGAGCTATAATCCTCCTGGGCAAAGTCAGTGAGCCAGGGTATCTGACTGTGTTTAGGCCCTCAGAGGCAGGGTTCCTGAGGTAGGAAGGGCAGACTTTCCACTCACAAGGGCATCATCTGTGATTTTAAAACTAGACAGACCATTGTTCTTGCCGGTTCAACAGGTTGGGACTCAGAAAACAATACCCCAAAATGAAGGCCTCGGGAATAAAAGTGTTTCTCTGACCTTCTTCCACCCTTCTGTCTCCTATTCCCATTCTCCCTCAAGGCTAGCCACAGAAACTAGAATTCCTCTTCCCAAGGCAAGTCATGAAAACCAGAACTCCTTCTCTCCAAAGCTAGTCATATAACCTAAAAATTATACTCTAACTTTTCCCCACATATCTGTGTAAAAACTGATCATAAAAAATTATCTGACCTACCTTGTTTCTCTGCAGGCCATGAGATTCCCATTTCAGAGAGGGTCCTGCCCCCATATCCAGAAGGAATGCAGTGCAAAGAGGCAAGAAGAATCTAGATGGACAGGTCTTGCTGTATTCCCCCACTCAGTCTATTAACATTAGATTACACCCTTATTGTTCAATCATATTTCTACATGACTGTCCATACTTTGTTGCATATACACACAAAAATGGATAATTTCCCCCTCATGTTTGGATTATTGTTCTGAAGTCTTCTATGTGTACACATTAAATAAATCTGTATACCTTCTCTCCTATTAATCAATACGCCTCATGTCAATGATATTTTATCAAAACTTTAGAGGCACAAGGGCCTTGGCCCCACAGAAGAAAGGGGTTCTAAGAGATTCAGGCTCTCAGAATTGTTCCTCTTCTACCTAAAAAACAATTCCTGCTTCTCTACCACTACATAGTTTTAATTCCATTTTAAGGGATGTAATGAACATCTATTACTACAAATCATGAACTCACTAACACAAATCAAATGACCATCCATCTTTGACTCCGCTGCCTTTTTTTCACAGTTGTGATGGAAATCATCTTAATCTACACATAATCAGTAGCAAGGTATCTAATCCTGCCCTTGTTATTGGTATTGAGTTGATTCTTGCCAACCCAAAAGGATCATTTCCACAAGATGCATAAAAGAATGAAAAATAAAAAAAAGAATAAAATAGTATTATTAGTGATTATGCAGACTGCAACGTGGGTCACAAGTTATCCACTAAAGAGATTGCAAAATAGAAAAAAAAAAAAATCTCATCATTTATATATCTAGAAAGATACAATCTATTATACTCAGGTTAATTGTCTGTATTTAATGGAAAGATAAAAGTTTAATTATGTGGCTAGTGGGTAGTTACAACTTGGAGTCAGTTACCTAAGGTATACTCCCTCAGAGACAAGAGACAGGGAGGGCACCATCCTGCCTAATGCTCACATTTCAAAGGCAGGGCTCCAAGGCCCCTAAAAAAGACATTCCTGAGAGGCAAAACTGTCAAGAGTTTTATTTAACTTTTAAAAATATTTACATGCATCTCAAATAATTCTGAGTTCTCCAAAAGAATGCTGAAAGAAAAGAGAAGACTAGACAGACCATTGTAAATTAATAAATATTGAATTTAAAATTTTCCCTTGTGCCAAAAAGAAAAGAGGATTTTCTCCTTCTCCTTTCTTTTTGGCACAAGGGAAAATTTTAAATTCAATATTTATTAATTTGCATATTTATTTATTTTAGATTTGTATAGACTTTTACATTAGCCAGTTCTCACTTACTCTGCTCGTGTGTCTGGTTTGTTCCTCACACAACCTATGACTATGATCATCTCTTTCAACCTGCAGTTGTTTCTGCCTGTCCCTCATTCTGTAAGTTTGTCCCTCATAAAACCTGTGATTTTTAACCACCTTTCCTCATAGCTCTTGGGCTATGATTATTTACCTCTAGGATAATCTAATACTGACTGTTCTCAAATATCCCAGGTTCCTATGCATCTTTCTTATAGGCCCTTAGAGCCAGTGCTTCTCAAATTTTAAAGTTCACATCATCACCTGGGGAGCTGATTAAAACGAAGGCTCTAACTCAGTAGGCCAGGGGTGGGGCCCACATCTTTGCATTTCTAACAAGTTCCCAGGTGATGCCATTGCTGCTGCTCAGTGACCATACTTTGAGCAGGAAGGCCTAGAGAATGACTGCAATTCTTTCTACAGCCTGAGAACATTATTGTCTATCTGCCTCTTGTACAGCTGATTTTCCTTGCGCAGCCTGTGGTTATTCACTTATTTATTCATTTATTTAGTAATAAATATTTATCAGATGCATATTCTATGATAGATATTATTTAGGCAAAGTCACACGCTCTCTCTTTTGTCCTGCTGTGGCTGGCACTTTTATCTCTTCAAACGTGGAACTGCTACTAGAAACAGCTTCCTCTCAAACTACTGCAGCCAATTCTCTGTCATCTATAGTTTGTCTCTAAGACTGCGCATCCATTTTTCATGTGAATTTTCCAGGACAGTTCCTACTGTAAATGTTTTCTTCCTTTGTCTTTCTGTGAAAATTAATCACAAGTTAGAATACATCCTTTGTCAGAGTACATGGCCTGGCTTTTTTATTTGGAAAATATGGTGACAGAGCGTAGAGCCTTTGGCTACAATTCTCTGTCCCTTGCAGCCTGCAGCTGTCATCACTCGCTTGTCGGCTCCACGATTAAGGCTTCTTTGCTTTGCAGTCTGTGACTCTGATTCTCTGTTTGCCAGAAGCAAAGACAGATAAAAGGTTCTGAGTGCTCTTCAGCACTAGCCTTTTCTGATTCTCTGACTCCTTGTGACAGGCTTTGGGCTTGGACTTGGAGCTGGAGATGGGAGAGCCTTCAGTCAATCTGATGATTGATTGCCAAGTAGAGACAGCCATGGTGACCAGTGGATCCCTCCAGTAATAAAGGAGAGTGATTGTTACTGAGTCTAGCGGCACTGGCTTCTTTCCCTCTTACACCTACCACGTGGTCTGATCCTGGAAATTACTTTTAAAGTGTTTTCTTTTGCTCTTCCAGATCACTGTAAATGCTCTCCAACTGGCATCAATTAGTATCAAAGGGATTACTATTCAAGGCCCTGCAGAACTCCACTGCTTTATAGAAGTCATCAGGGCTGCAGGCTGCCCTATTCTATAGTTTCACTTATTTAAAACCATTGATCCAAAAGGTGCAATTGTGCATATTTGGTGTCAGTCTGGGGAGTAGACTCCAGCCATGTAACAAAACAACCCCAGGGAAACCTGGAGTTTAGTTTCTGCCCTCCTGCCTCACAAAGGCCATCTATATCTCCCTACTGGGTACAAGAAACATTTACTAGAGACCCTGCCTCTTCCTTCCCTTTCTGGCTCATCTTTTGCCATTTCAATTTGCCTGCTGTGGTGCAGCCCCACTGGATACTTTGCTAATGTTGCCTTGAATAATCTTCACTCATCAAAACCCTAACCATCTTTTGGGGCTGTCGAAGAGGTCCTTCAGATGGACTTGATTACTGGTCTTCTTGCTCCCACTGCTTTTGCTTACAATGTTAGTATTATACATGTCATATTATTATTGTAGTTAGCTCTGCATTAACTCTCTCATACTGCATTAACTCTCTCATAGTACATTACAGGTCTATTGTTTGTTTGTTAATCTTGGTATTCCTAGTGTCTGACACCATCCCTAGTGCAACAGTGCTCACTAACCATTAATCATACACACAAATGTACAGTTATTCATGTATTGGAGTACTGGAAATTCTGACAGCTAGGTGCCCAAAGGAGAATTAAAAAGTTTGAGACAGTGTTGTTATTGTTACATTAAAATAAACCAGGAGAGTACTGTTGACCATCATAGACCTTTAGCATCTACCAACTTACAAGAATCAAGGTCATTTGAGTTTTGACTCCAATCCAAGATAGAGAAAATGACTGTGCACTGCCGTATATGCATGTGCCCATCTGAACCCCTGCCAGAAGAACCCCCGCCTTCCGGAGCTTGGTTGTTTGGTCTGCCCATCCATTCGTAAGGCAGGACTGCAGTGGCTTCTTAATCAGAGTTCTTGAGTTTAAAGCCTGTGAACACCAAAATCCTGCAGTGCAATTAACTCTTGACTCATATTGAATTGTCTCCTCCAATGAGTGATTGTTAATTTTCCTGTATTCACTATGTAGTCATAGTTTCAAGGGATGCTCTAAATAAAAACATTATGCTACAGTCTGAGTTAATACATCTTTCTGAAGTTGACTCTTTTTGAGCTTTTATTTGACTAAATATGTACATCATAAAGCACATTTTGCAATAAATTATTCACCAGTGCTTTAACTTGCTCAAGTTAAATAGCTATTCTCTGTAAAAGAAGAATTGTCGTTGCGAACCTCTTCATTACTGCCTAAATCAGACATTTTCATCATCTTTCTGTAAACCTGCAATCAACTGGGAGCCCATTCACTTTAGAGTTCTTTGCAACAACTCATTATCCTCTCTAACTAAAGCCCCAGTGCACAATTATGGAGTTGGAAGAAAGTGCATTTTATCTTCACAAGAACCGTATGATGTATTATAATTCCCGTTAGATAAGTAAACTGAGGCTGACAATATGCCAGCAGAACCAGGATTTAAATCCAGGTATTTCAGACACAAATCATGTGCACTTCTTGTGGGGAAAGAGTATTCACAAAGCTTCACTGAAGACTCCTACAAGTGTTGCTGAATTTGGAGAGGAAATTTGGACCAATGATAATATTTTTAAAGCTTCTCACAAAACCAATTTTATCTTCAAAATAACTTTGCAGGCTCCCTTTTCTATTTATGCAAATAGCACCCTCCCCTTTAGTTCACTCATACATGAAGCCTCCATGTCATCTTGTAAGCAGACCTTGAACATCTACCATAATACCATAAGAAAGGTTTTAGCAGTAGTGAAATGCTGACAGGGGTAGGAAGGGGACACATAACATCAATAAGGGTAACAAAACTTTGCCTGTATGATGACCACTTATCATCTAACCCTGAATTGTACCCCTCATCTTAAAAAAAAAAGACGCAGCAATTCGTTAAATGACAATAGTTTTTAGTGCTT
>CAUYQG010135243.1:0-14980 GCA_963574415.1 Tarsius wallacei
ACTTATAGAACCTTATGTCTAAACACCATAACTACAACTACAAATAATAAGTAAAAATATTCAAAACAATTCTTTGCTTAAACAGAATCAGAAACTTCTTTTTACCAGGTATTAGTCACAAATCCTATCCCTGTCAATCTGGTGGGCCTCCAATGCTGACTCCCAACAATGTTTGTACCCTTGTTGATAAGGGATGCCCCTCCCTCCCCTAGCAGTTTCACTCAACTGCCTATCCTACCCCCTTCCCTGACAGTTTCTCATTACTTCCAAATGCTTTCTTATAGTATTATAATTGTTCAAGGTCCGCTTATTAGTGAGAACATATGGTACTCTGTTCTTTGTTTCTGTGATAGATCACTGAGTATTACTGACTCCATATTCATCCAAGTTGCTGCATAGTCCATATATTAGTCCTTCTTTATGGCTGCATAATATTCCATTGTATATATGTCCTACATTTTCTTTATCCAGTCCATCTTTGATGGGCAAAATGGTTGGTTCCCTATTTTGGCTATTGTGAATAGAGCTGCAAAAAACGTACATGTGCAGGAATCTTTTTTGTAGAATAATTTGTGTTCCTCCAGTTATATTACCAATAGGGGAATTTCTGGGTCATATGGAGTGTCAATTTCTAGTTCTTTCAGAAATTGTCACACTGTCTTCCAAAGAGGTTGCACTAGTTTGCATTCACACCAGCAGTGTAGAAGCATTCCTTTTTCTCCACATCCTCGCCAGCATATGTTGTCATTTGTTTTATTAATAATGAAAGTTCTTACTGGGGTTAGGTGGTACCTCAGTGTGGTTTTGGTTTGCATTTCTCTGATGATGGTTGAGGCTGGGCACTTTTTTGTGTGAATGTTAGTGCAGGTACCCTTTTTGATAAGGTATGTACTTCCTGCCCCTAGCAGTTTCCCTCAACTGCCATTTCCACTCCCACTCTCCTGACAGTTTCCCACTACTGCCAATCTGTTTTTTATAGTATTATTACTGTCCAAGTTCTGCTTATGAATGAGAACATATGGTACTCTGTTGTTTCTGTGATCAATGACTATGATTGACTTTAAATCTATCTAGTTGCTGCAAAGTTGCTCCTCATCCATCCATCCATCCTACTTCACATCCAGACTTGATGGGCTAGCCTGTTGCTCCTTAGGTTTGTCCTTGCTTTGGTTGCATTATAATTCATTTTGTATATGTACCACATTTTTTTAATCCAGTCCAGCTTCAATGGGCAATGTGGTTGATTCCATGTTTTTGCTATCGTGAATAGAGCTGCAACAAAGCTACATGTGCAGGTATCTTTCTTGTAGAATGATTTGAATTCCTCTGGGTATAGTCCCAAAAAGGAAATTGTTCAGTCATATGGAAAGTCAATTTCTAGTTCTTTCCGAAATCACCACACTATCTTCCAAAGAGGTTGCATTAATTTGCATTCCCACCAGCAGTGTAGATGCATTCCTTTTTCTCCACATCCTTGCCAGTATCTGTTGCTGTCTGTTTTATTCATGATGACCATTCTTACTGGGGTTAAGTGGTATCTCAGTGTGATTTTGATTTGCATTTCTCTGATGGCGAGTGAGACTGAGCACTTTTTACTGTGTCTGTTGGCTGCCTGTACATCTTTTTTTGAGAAGTGTCTATTCATGTGTTTTGTCCACTTTTTAATGGGGCTGTTTGTTTGTTTGTTCCTTTTGGCACATTTGAGTTTCTTGTAGATTCTAAATGTAAGGCCTTTGTCAGATATACAGTTGGCACATAATTTTTCCCATTTTGTGGACTGTCTCTCTGCTCTCTTAATGGTTTCTTTGACTTTGCAGAAGCTTATCAGTTTGATGAGGTCCCACTTGTCTATCTTATTTCTTAAGATATGGAGATTTAGGTTTATACATAGAGAATTGGTTGCCAGTTCCAATTTCCATAAGGGTGTTTCCTGCATTTTCTTAGATTTTTATAGTTTGAGATTTTACATTTAGGTCTTTGATCCATTTAGAGTTAATTTTAGTGTATGATGTTTCAATCCTCTGCATGTGATCAGCCAGTTTTCCCAGCACCATTTACTGAATAGGTTCTCCTCTCCCCAGTGGTGGTTTTGTTGGAGGCTTTGTCAAAATATTTCTTTTTATCTCAACAAGAATTTAAGTGAGGTCAAGAAACGGGTCCTGTTTATCACTGCATCTCTAGTTTCTAAATCAACCCCTTGCATACAACAAGTTCTTAAAAATGTCCTGGCTAAAAGAAGTGATAAACTCATTACTCGTGTATAGATTACATTCACAAAGATTATTAACTATTAGTTAATTCAAAATATACAAATGAATGAGATTAAGCAAGAAAAGAAACACTGAAATAACAGCATGTGTAGTTTTACACAACAAATCCTAATGTAATGTCATTTTCCTTCAATGTTGTTTTCTTGTAACATTAATGAGAAAAAAAAAAAAAGATTCTTGGCAGATTCACAGATTCATCTGTGTGGAGTTGCTTCATTCCCCTCTTGTCCCCATGGGCTTTCTCTGGACACACGTTCCCTCCTACATCTCAGAGATATGCAGGTGAAGTGAGTTGATGTATCTACAGGGTCCCAGCTGGAATAACTGTGGGTGTGGGTGTCAATTGCCTCATTAAAACGGTGTCCTGTTCAAGGTGGGTCCCTGCATCGCCGAGACCCTGAACTGGCGTAATGGGGCAAATCATTTTCTTCCTTATTTTTATCAATCTTTCTTAAATGTATGTATAGCTCACAAGTATTTCAAAGTTTAGTGTTGGAAGCATTTGGGGTTTTATTTAGAAGTTGGTGATGTTTTGTGACCAGAAATTTGCCGCAGGAACTCTCGTTTATATCAGGTAGCCTGCGGTAGCATTGATTTCTTTATCCACCATTTCACTTAAAATCACAGTTTCGCAGAAGCTACCCATGACATTAAGTGAGGACTAACTGAATTTAAGAAACCCACTGAGGGAAAAACAAGGCATTCCCGTCAGACCTTGACGCACTGCCCCCAAGTGTCAGTTCCCACAAGCAAGGAGGCAGGGCTGACAATGGAAGAGATGCTGCAAAAATGTCCCAGGTGACACCTACCATGGGTGCTTTCACAGCCCTATGTTCACTAGCAGCAGCCCCTGCAGAACAAAGAAATCCAGGATCTGGGAAGAATACCCAGGAATGAACCATATTTCCTTGGTTCAGTGGTTGGATGCCGAGTTTAGTTTCCTGTGGCTGCTGTATAACAGATCGCCACAGATGTGCTGGCCTAAAGGAACCATTTCTTACCTCTCAAGCTTCTGGAGGCCAGGAGTCCAAAGCCAGTAGCCCTGGGCCCACAGCAAGGTGTTGTCAGGGCCTCACTCTCTCCAGAGGCGCTAGAGGGGGCGTGTTCTGTGCCTCCTCCAGCTTCCGGGGCGGACAGCATCACTTGATTGTGATCGCATCACTCCAGCCTCTGCCTTTGTGGTCACACGGCCCTCTCTTCTGCCTGCCAAGTCTCCCTTGGCCGTTATTTTATAAGATGTGTGTGCTTGTATTTAGGGGCCATGCGGTAATCCAGGGTAATCTTCCCGTCTCGAGATCCTTAACTTCATTACTACTGCAACGGTCCTTTTTCCAAAGGGCATAGCATTGACAGGTTCTGAGGATTAGGACCTGATGCAGCTGGGGGCAGTTTTTCGGCCCACTGCAGAAGCTTAAGTTCTCTGCCTGAGTGCTGGCATAATCACTCAGGAAATGTTGGTTGCTGGCATTGTTTTATTGCTGCCACGGTTATTACCCTGAGACCAAAAGCTGTGATCCAACTCTCCTGGACATACATAAGAGAATCCTGGAAGTTCCTTACTCCTGTCAGCCCTTGAGTCCTAACAGAAGATTGGTAAATTCCAAATCAATCATGTATTTGTTGAAAATGTCCGATCTTGTTAAGTTGCCTGCGATCGTTTTTGACCGCTCATTCGTTCTCTTTTATTCTTTCTTTGAATATATGTGCAGTCAATCTTGATAGTAAACTGGAAATACATATAGTATTTAATTTGAGCATATGAGTAGCAGCTTATCTGAAGTCTGGTGGTAGGTAGACTCACAGCATTGCAGTGTGTAATCTTATATATTAATTTGGTAAATATGACATTAGCTTTTTCCCAAAACCTCTTTATTTAGTGAAAAGATTTGAGTGAGCTGCTGGTTTCAGAACTCAAGGCATTGTGTGGTCACTCCTTCAGGAGAAGCTATAGAAAGCAACATAATAAAATATTATCCTGCAGTAAAATGTTCTCATATGCAGTGCGAACAGCCCTATGTCTTCCTGGGACATGTCAGTATACAGAAGAAAATTTTTCCACATTTTAGGGTTATAGAGTCATCTATATTCCTGCTTCTTTTGTGGGCAAGATAATAGAACTTTTATAATCTAGACCCATTTCGTTATGTTACCTTCATATTTTCCTGACAATCACTAGATCTATATTATGTAATAATTAGAATCACTATTTTTAAAGAGAGCTTTTTTTAGAATTTAGTGTTTTTGCATTTGAGTCCCAGTATGCATCAATTTAGAATTTGGGATTTTTCTCTTCAAAGGTTAAGTTTGTTATCTTTTTACTTATGTCATTTTTATTTTAAAATCCTATGTATTGAAATGTTTATTTTTAAAAATCTACTGTGCGGAAACAACTAAGAGAGGGATAAAGATAACAAAAAAGAAGGTCAGAATATCATGGGTGAAACATGTATGTGAGTGATAATAGTAAGTGCTTAATTTTATTGAACGTGTGCTTGTGCCAATCACAAGGTACCTTACGTGAACTAGTTCATAAAGTCATCTCCACAACCCTAGAACATAAATACTCTTATTTCCCAGTGTTTTCAGATGGTAAACTGAGACCTAGAGAAACTCAGTGACAGGCCCTAAGAAGGAGTGGATTCAGACATCCTGGGTCCATCCTGAGCCAACAACCCAAAGCAGCGATAGTGTCCACGACCTAGAATATACAAACAATACACTGATTCTTAACCAAAAAAAGCAAACTATGAACTATTTTAAAGAAATTTATTCTGCGCCAACATGAGTGACTGGCCCAGGGAAACAGTCTCAAGCAGTCCTGAGAAAGCACACCCAAGGTAGTCAGATGACAGTCTGGTTTTCTGTATTTTAGGGAGAGGGGAGATACAGGCAAATACATCCCCAATATATGGAAGGTATGCGTTGGTTCAGCCTGAAAAGGCAGAGTAACTTGGAGTGGAAGCTTACAGGTCATAGCTGGAGTCACAGAATTTTTAAATTTGCAATTGGCTAAAGGCGTAAGACTCTGCCTGAAACATGGAGTCAGCAGAAAGGAAGGCTTTCGGATAAGGATGTGGGTAGTAAGATCAATGGCCTGCAGGCACAACTGAACCCTTGCCTGGCCTGGCCTGGCCTTAATTCGTGTTTACATTTTGGTATCTTACTGCCTGAGAGCCTGTCTTGTGATCTCCAGTTTAACATAAATGCTGGTCAGTTGTGCCTAAACTCAGAGGGGGGAGGGATAAGGAGGTGTGTCAGACCTCCCTTCTATCATGGCTGGGAACTGGTTTCCTTGGGATCCTCTTTGTTAAGAGGGGGTTCCGTTCAGTCAGCAGGGCAGATGTGAGGAGGGCCTTAGGATTTTGTTTTAGTTTGCAGACTAAAGCACCAATAAGGAAGCAATTAAGTTGCTTCTAAGGTCAGGGAATACCCCAAAGGAGTTACATTGTATCTCTGAAGGTAACAACACTTAGGAGTGCTTGCTGAGTGCAATGTGCCATGTTATTTTAGCACTTAAAAAAAAAAAAAAAAAAGAGCAGGCTCGGTGGCTAGGCCTATAATCCCAGCACTTTGGGAGGCCAAGGTGAGTGAATTACCTGAGCCCACTGGTTTGAGACCAGCCCGGGGAACTTGGCGAGACGTCATCTCTACAGTAATTTAAAAAATGAGCTGGGCGTGGTAGCATGCACCTGTAGTTATGGCTACTTGGAGGGCTGAGGTGGAAGGATCACCGGAACCCAGCAGGTTGAAGCTGGGGTGGCCATGAGCATGCCACTGCCCTCTAGCCTTGGTGACAGAGTGAGACTCCAACTCAATAAAAAAATTGTTTAAAAACCCAGAATTATCTTTTGGAGGGTGAGCCCCTTGTAGTACACTTGTAATTTTTCCTCTGGGTTAAATGGTCAACCAAAGTTTTCATCTGAAAGTGTTGAGCTGGTTGTGTCACCATTTGCAGAAGAAACATCCCAAGTAGTGGCAAACAGATGACGGGTTCTTCCTGAATGTTAAGCAGTTTTAACCCAAAATGCCATGACCCCAATGCTCACCCTTCCTCCGATCTCACCCTGAGAGACTTTTTTGTTGTTTTATGTTTCTCCCCGGATTAAAAAAAAGTCCTCAAACGGAAACAAAAAACAGCAGAAGCACTAAAAGGCATCAAAACGGACGAGTTCAAAAGCTGTTTTGAGCAGTGGGAAAAACCTCTCAATAGGTGTATTGCATCAACAGAAAGTACTCTGAAGGTGACTGACGTTTAAACACATAGGAATAAATACACAGTTTTTTAATAAATAAATTCTGGGTTTTGGGGGGTTCCCCCTTTGTACATATAAAACTCAACCCTTACAGCAATCCTATGCAGTAGAAAATACTGATATCCCCGTTTTAATAATGAGAACATGGACAGAGAGACTAAATAATTTATCCAAGGCCAAAACAGCCGGAAAGTATCAGAGCTAGGAATTCCCATCCAGGCAGTTTAGCTTAAGAGCCATTGGTATCACCCTCTGGGCTAAAGCATTGAACAAATGTCAATAGCATTTTGAAGTCACAGTTGTTATTTTAAAGGTTTTGATTAAAGTATTTTATTGTTCAGCAATTATCATAAAAAGAAATGTTTTCCAACATAATTCTCATAAAGGTGATGAGATTCTGAATCATTTAACCTCTCTGATTTTTAGTTTCATAACCAGTAAAATGAAAATGCTGCCTACAATCAGGTTTATTGTGAAGTTTCAGTAAGTGATATGTGAATCTTCACAAATTGCAAAGTGTTATGCTGAGTATTTCCAAGCTATTATTATATTGCTCCACTAACTAGGAATAAAGGCAAAAGCTTAGAAGTCCAAAAGCACATTTGAGGATTGGGAGGCTTAGAGTGTGTAGGAAGGGAATGACTGTAGGTGTTAGTAAAGACCACCTTTTGAAGGCTCTTGATTGCCATGCTGAAATGTTTCTTAACTAGAATATAAAATCAATTTTTAAAAGTGTCTGGCTAGAATAGTTACACAATATTAGTTACGCATTAAAAGTAATAGTTTGAACAACAGCTCGGAATGGGATTGTTGACAAAAAGACTCCAAACGCTGTAAAATATTTTAAGAATGGTTTATTATTGAATCACACATGAGGACTTAAGCCCAGAATACCCATCCTCAGGTCCTAAGAACACATGCCCACTGTGGCTGAACAGTGGCTTGGCTGTATACGTTTTAGGAAGGCAGGAGTTACAAGAAACCATAAATCGATACATGTGATATTTTCATTGGTTTGGCCCAGGAAGGAGGGTATTATCAAGTGGGGGCTTGCAGGTCATAGGCGGATTTGAGGATTTCCTGGCTGGTCATTTGCAGTTTCTCTCTGAGGATTTGGGAAATCAGTAGAGGAGATGCTCTGTTAAGATACAGGGACGGAAAACTCCAGATTTGTAGAGGTGTCGGTGAAGCCCTGTATGTGGCAGACTTCAGGGTGGATGGAGAAGTGTCTTGCAAGGCTCCCGGAGTCTGGGAGTCCACAAGAGATGGTTTTGCAGGGCCATAAGCCTTCTTCATTTGTTATGTGATGTTATGCCAGAGTCAGGTTGGACAGCGAGCTTCGGGATACAGGGTAATAGGATAGTAAAGCCCCGACTGGTGGGTCCTTGTCAGGCAGTGACTCCCCACACCTTTTAACTAGGAATGTGGGCACGAGAAAAAGAAGGTCAGGTTTAGTGCTCAGTAGAGCCTAGAATGAGAGGAGGTTCAGTGGAGGCTTTCTGTGAGAATGGGACTGAGAAAGTTTGGAACTGGTTCAAGTCACAGTGTTGGCACAAGTCCAAGGCACTGTAGAGGTTAAAGCAACCCTGACTGTGTGGCGTAGAGATTGGGGAGAGAGAAGTGAGGGGCACTTTGGGAGGCCGAGGCGAGTGGATTGCCTGAGCCCGAGGGTTCGAGACCAGCCCGGGGAACTCGGCAAGACCCCGTCTCTACAATAAATCAAAAATTATCCGGGAGTGGTAGCGCACGCCTGTAATTCCAGCTACTTGGAGGGCTGAGGCGGAGGGACCTCTGGAGCCCAGCAGGTCGAGGCTGCGAGGCTGCGGTGGCAGGGAGCGTGCCACTGCACTACAACCTGGGGGCAATGGAGTGAGACTCCAACTCAAAAAAAAAAAGAAGTTTTTTGAGCACTGCGTTTTGTGCTAGAAACAAATGAAGAAACACTTAGATGCTGTAACTGACCCAAGGTCACGTCAGGTGCCAGCATCGTCTAACCCTGACTATCTACCTCTTTCTGTCACACCCCATTTGTTTGGACAGATACTAAGTTTTATATCAGACACATCAAGTTTGGAGATTCCGTGGGAAGTGGGAAATGCTGATTTCCTACTCCAGAAAACTCAAGACACAGAATTAGTAGTCACTTTATATTGGTCATGGCTCAGGGCTTATCTGGTTTGAAAACTTTGCATTAAAGGAGGACTTAAAACATATTCTGAAGGTACTTTTTTAAAAAGCTCATTAAGTTGGGAAATAATCTAATGCATACTCAAGGTTCCTAGAAGGTTTTATTTTACCTACTTTTCTAGACAGAAAATGACCGGTAGTATCTGTGAGCCCTTTGGTGGTAAAGACCGTGTCTTATTTATCATTGTGTCCTATGATCTATAACAGTGCTTGATACAGAAGGAGCAACCAGTACATGTTTGATGAGTGAATGAAAGAATGAAGGGAGAAATAAATGAAGGAATAAAGCCAACAGGATGATATGGAAAAAGCCCATGGCTGGGGTAGGAAGAATTAAGTTTCTCATGATAGGTGTGTGACCTCTGTTTACTCATTCTTCAAACGGTGGGGCGTAATGCTGGCTGTGCCTACCTCGTGGGGTTCGTGGGTGTAAGGTGAGTTCAATTTAATAAGCAGCAAGCATTTACGGTTTGTCTGTTATACACCAGCACAGGTACTGTGCCTGGGACAGGGGCCTGCCAAGAACGAGTAACATGACTCCTGCTTTCCAGGAGCTCCCAACAGGAAAATAAATGCACCTTTAAAAAGTCCAAGGCTGTGGCCAGAGGTAAAGGGGCAAAGCATCTTTATGCATCGAGCATCAGAGAGACCTCAGGAGAGGTGGTTGCAGTGGGAGAGAGGAAATATATGAGGCCTTTCCTAAATGTAAAACACCAGGTTTCTTAAACAAATAGTTGTTGTTTATCACAGACGCATTTAAATTGCTTTCATTAGGACCTCCCAGGGTCTAACCTGAGCACCTAAGAACGTTTTCCTAATGCCCAGGAATTCTCCGCATGGGCGTCAGGAAAGTTGCGATCCTGAGGCCAGGAGCCCCCAGGTTGGGGTTTCAGCTACAGAGCTGCCTTGTCTCTCACAACACATTGAAGGAGCCTTTGTGTCTGTAAAATGGGGATAATATCTGCCCTGCCTAAGGACAATTAAAGTAGGTCCATTATATAAGGCAGTAAAATTTTAGAAAATCATGTGATATAAGATGCTATGTAGGGAAAAACGGTAACCTTTGTGAACCTGCTTCTAACAGCAGTTTAAGGTCATTATTTCTGGTAAATCAATCAAGTGCTAACAAATGCTGCATCTATAGCTGAAACTTACTGTCAAAATTATCCTCAAACGTGATGATCTGATGCCATTGACACAAGGCACATGAGATCATATTACCGCCACCATCGCCTTGTCACCATGGTAACCGAAGCAGGCTGGCAAGAAAGCTCCCTGACAGTTGAATTGGAAAGAACAAGAAAACTCAGCCCACTTCCTGCATTAAATGAATTACAAGTACGTGTAAAGAAAGAAAAGAAAATTGCTAACCCTTAATCAACTGCTTTTATTTTTTAGACTTATAAGGACTGCAGAGCCAAGTGGGGGGACCTCACTTTCCCACACACTGGGTTTCAGCACTTTCATGAGGTTGGAAGGTGGCATTTAGGTATTGGCTCTGGGGGGAAAAAAACCTAAATACACATTAGCTTATATAATAGTCTCTCTCTCAGGCGTGTGCTGTATTAAGCAGCCCCTGAGTCAAGCCTCTTTCATGTCTCTGGATTCAGAGCAAAAATAGAAAGCTATGAAGACACTGACAAAAGTATCTTTCAAGCCTGAGACATAGGAATGATGCTCGTAAAAGTACTCTTAATACTGTGTGAGCCAAAGAGTGAGGGCCTGGGAAATGAGACGTGCTTTTCCTCTAACTTTGCGAGTCTTGTATCACATTAGAAAATGGTGTTTTTGATATAACTGATAAGCTTGACAGTGGATCTGTGCGGGTGGAGGGATCATTCTGCCATTCTAGAGCCAGCTGTCACTTCAAAATCCAGTGCCGTTTGGTCAACATTTACTGAATCTGGCTGTGTGCCAAGTGCGGAGGTGGCTGTGAGACGTGGGGATTATCCTGACCGCTGTCCCCGCACAGATGTTCAGGTGCTCTCACCAGCACACTGTGCAGGGCAGTGATGGACAGTGGTTTGTGTGGAGTGCAGCAGGGTGTCCTAATTCGAAGGCAGAGCATGAAGGCCCCCAGAGAAGATGTCCCAGTTGAGTCTAGAGAGAAACGTAACAGGGTGATTAATAACGCGAAGCAATGGCAATTTTTTAAAATCAGTTTTTCCCTTCTTGAAATATGCAGGTTTGCAGGAGGTTACCCAAAAAGTGAAAATTCATAACACGCTCAGATTAAACCCACCGCCCTTATCAATGATGAAAGTCGCATTTCTGAAAGAACATTGTGGTGTTCTAATATTTCTTAGAAATGCTTTTGTTTTTCAAACCAAGAAATAGAGAGCTTCCTGCTTCATATTAATGTATACAAACAGAGTGAATTTTCATTCTTTGCTTTTAAGCTCGACCTAGTGGCACAAAAGAAGTGAGCATTAAAAGGGTAAATGAATAAATGACCCAGAATGATGATAAATATTTTAGAACGCTTCATCATATTGGAGAATTCTCCAATCAGTGCTACCACTTCCATCTCCACAGCAGAAAATGTCAGTTTTCACCCAAGAAACTCTTGGCGTGGTTTCTTGGCTTCTTTGATATAGGCAGGATGTATTTCTATGATGGAATTTATTCCCAGCTGCAGTAGGCTTATCTGATTTTACAGTGGTGATTTTGCACCTTCTTAAAAATGTAATTTATTTTCCCCTGGGCTGATAGCGCCACTCAGGAAGACATAATTGACCAGTGCTCTTGTGGTAAGGAATTCAGATGTACCATGAACTTCTCGTCCACCTGACAGTGCCCAGCCAGGTTTCAGCTCTTGCTAGGAACTTTAAAGCAACGTGGGAAGACCACCTAGATAGAGAGCAAAGGCGTGCAACTCTGGGCCCAGGGCTGGCTCTCTTTCTTATATTTACACTTATGATCATAAACCCTGTACTCGACTTCAAGTTCTGCCGCTCATCAGCTGTTTTTCGTCTTGGCTGATGTCAGTCACCTTCCCTGGGCCAACGGTGAGTTCTGGCCAGTTACCGTCTCTGTACTCTCCTTTCCTCACCTCAAGGCAGGGGCAATAGTGCTGCACAGAGAAGCAATAAGGGTTCAACAAGACTGATGAATGTCAGGGAGTTTCCCTATCACGAAGGGCTGTAGACAGAAGCTCTGTCTCCCAGTGCTTCGTGTGTCGGTTGAGGACAGGATTGTGGAGGCCCCACAGGATTTAAACGCTGGATTCAGACCTTCTGGCTGGGTGACCTTACAATTCTATGCCTCCACTTATCCCTTTTAAAGTGGGGACAAGTGAATAAATAGATGAATAAATGGCAAATAGCATTCTTATCACCTATACACATCTTGAATCCTAAAAACAGTCCTGCAAAGTAGGCAACATTGTCTCTGCATCATACAGGAGGAAGCTGGGGACAAAGACATTATTCTTCATTCTTGCAGGTGAAAAATGCAAGAACCAGAGGGGCTAACTTCCCCAAGCCTGTAGCTAGGAAGTTGTGAGTGTTGGGTTCTTGCGTTGGGTGGGGGGCAAGTCTGTCTCCACAACCCCTGTGCCGCTCTGCCACACTCTGCCGCATGCGGCAGGGCCCGGCACACCACAAAAGCCCATCCTCGTGCTTGCTTTGTGTTCGTTGCATGGCTGTTCTGTGTTGCAGGCAAGTGACCACTTGATGGTTAAACCTATAACGGAATCTCTGAACTTGATGAGCCAATTAGCTTCCTTTATCATTTCATAGAAGCAGGTGTCCTGAGAGAATAAGACAGAGGCTGGGCAAGTCATGATGGTTGAAAGACAGTAGGGAAAGGTCTAGAGCTCTGGAAAATTCTACAGCCCAGTGAGCAACCGGGAGCGCAGGTATCAAAATGAGAGGAGGCCGGGCTCGGTGGCTCAGCCTGTAATCCCGCGCCTTGGGAGGCTGAGGTGAGTGGATTGCCTGAGCCCACAGGTTTGAGACCCACCTGGGCAATTTGGTGAGCCCTCATCTCTACAATAAATCAAAAAATTAGCCGGGTGTGGTAGTGCGCGCCTGTAGTTCCAGCTACTCGGAAGGCTGAGGCGGAAGGATTGCTGGAGTCCAGCAGGTTGAGGCTGCGGTGGCCAGTAGTGGCCACTGCACTCCAGTCTGGGTGACAGAGTGGAACTCCAACTCAAAAAAAAAAGAAAAAAAGAAAAAGAAATGAGAGGAGAAGAGAGCTGAAGACAGACAAGCAGTTCACAGCTGAACCTGGAACCTGGAATCTTACCTGTACAACAGAACTTTCTGCTTGACCACAGAAATGACCTCTTGGAGTCTGTTTTTCACCTTCGTCTTTCCACATGAGGGATCCACGTCTGATCTCCCATTCTCTTTTGTCTGTTCCATGACTGTGGGTTCTTACCTGTGCTCTGAAATGGCCTAGAGAAGAAGCCCATTATGATCAATAGAATGTCCTAGTGAGAGCTTTTCCTTTTCTATTCCCTCCCACCCCACCCCCCACCCCTGCCTTTTTTAAATTTTTGTAGGGATAGAATCTCGCTATGCTTCCCAAAGCTCTGGGATTACAGATGTGAGCCACCGCACCCAGCCTTTTTTTTGCTTTTCGTTTGTTTGGTTGCTTGGTTTGTTTTTGTTTTTTTAATTATAAAGATGTGGGGTACAATTCAGGGTTAGGTATACAAATGTTGATTCTGCAGGTCCCCTGGTTTGGTTTGTTTTCATTTTTGTTTTTTGAGATGGAGTCTTGCTCTGTCACCCAGGCTGGAGCATAGTGGTGGATCGTAGCTCGCTGCAGCCTCAAATTCCTGAGCTCAAGGAATTTGAGCCTCCACCTCATAAGTAGGTGGGACTACGGGTATGAGCCACCACACCTGGCTAATTTTTTAAAAAATTTTATGTTGACCAGTCTGGTCTCAAACTTCTGGCCTCAAGCGATCCTCTCACCCTGACTTTCTGTACCGGCCCTCTCTTTCTGTCAGACACCTTTATAATGCTCTCCTTAGCCTCTTCTGTGTTCTAAACCGCTTCCTACTTTTTCTCAGCAGACATTTCTCTGGTCACCTGCCTTCTTATATGTTATCTTTTTAACTCAATCCTGTGTTCATAAATAAAGTTATCAACCTTAAAAGCAAAACAAATAGAATAGACACTAGCTTCTTTTTCTGTTTATATCCTGTCTTACCAGCTCTGACAGTGTTTTTCCTGAAATCAATGCCCAACTCAGTGACCGCAGTTGCTCAGCATTATTCATGAGCCCTACTATTTTTCAGAACCCCAATTCCTGAGGGCAACTCTTCCCAGATCGGTTCATGCTTTCATTCATTCATTTATTCATTCTTCAAATCTGTGTTGACTACTCTATGCTTGTTACTGTGCTAGCCGCCGGGCACATTAAATGGACAGACAGTTTCTATCCTCAAGGCACGCGGTCCAACTGGAGAGACGGGGTGCTTGACCACTGGCTAAAATGCACCGTGATCACTGCATGGAAGTTTGCGCAAAGTGCATTTTCTGTCATGCCGGCTTATCGTCACACACTGAATCTACAGTAGCTCTTTCAGAATCGTTACCCACGCTGATGGGTCCGTGGAAAAAAATTATTGGAGAAGAAGTCATAGGGACTAAAGATGCTTCTTGTGTGGTCCTGTGGCTGTTACTGGAATGAGGCCTCTTGAGTCTCATGTCTCTTATCTATATAGGAAAGAACCAATTCTTTATTCTTTCTATTCTTCCCAGGAGGCCTGGGAAAAGCTTCAATGTGAAATGTGGAAAGATATAGACATCCTGGATCTTTTTTTTTTTTTGAGTTGGAGTCTCACTCTGTTGCCCATACTGGAGTGCAGTGGCACACTCACGGCCACCCCAGCGTCAACCTGCTGGGCTCTGGCGATCCTTCCACCTCAGCCTTCCAAGCAGCCCGAACTATAGGCATGCGCTACCATGCCTAGTTAATTTTCTTTATTTATTTATTGTAGAGACGAGGTCTTGCCAAGTTGCCCAGGCTGGTCTCGAACCCGCGGGCTCAGCAATCCACTCGCCTCGGCCTCCCAAAATGCTGGGATTATGGTCAAACCATCGAGGCTGGCTGATAACCTGGATCTTTTTTTTTTTTTTTTTTTTATGTTATTGTGGGGTACAGTTAGGGGTTAGGCATACAAAAATGTTTCGTTCAGGTACCCTTGTTGATAAGAGGTGTCTCCCCATCCCCAGATAGATACCCACCACCATTAATCCCATCCCCCGCAATCCCCCCCCCCCAGTTTCCCACCACAGTCAGTCATTTTCTTGT
>CAUYQG010135244.1:0-10021 GCA_963574415.1 Tarsius wallacei
ACTTTTTTTTTTTTTTGAGTTGGCATCTCACTCTGTCACCCAGACTGGAGTGCAGTGACCGCTCCCGGCCACCACAGCCTCGACCTGCTGGGCTCCGGCGATCCTTCCGCCTCAGCCTTCCAAGTAGCTGGAACTACAGGCGAGCGCTACCACACTCAGGTAATTTTTTGATTTATTGTAGAGATGAGGTCTCGCCAAGTTGCCCAGGCGGGTCTGGAACCCGCAGGCTCAGGCAATCCATTCACCTCAGCCTCCCAAAGCGTGGGATTACAGGCTGAGTCACCGAGCCCGGCTTGTCTTCTTTCTTTTATAAGAGTTTTGCTCCTGATGTTGTATCTTTTATTCCCATGAGACCCCTAAATTCCTTGTCTAGCATTGCCTATCAAAGTGAGGACAGTATAGGCTCTTGCTTATGCTTCTTATGTAAAGGGAAATAGTGCCTCAGGAAAGTCAGATTCTGGTTGTAGTGTCAGTTCCATCATACTGTATCTTCTCTTCCCTCCTCTACTCTTCAGTTTTCTCCTTCCAAGACTCCCAGTTTTCAATACCTTAACTTTAGGCATTGCTCTGAGCTTAGGTTGGCCTGCCTTTGGGACTGATCTAGCTTAAGGAATTTTATGCAGGGATGAGGAGAGAGGAAGAAGAGAAGAAATTTCAGGAGTTTGCCAACCTAGCTACCCTCATAGCTGTACATGTTCACTCCAGCCAAGCTCTGGTTCTCTCAATTTTTCTTCTAATGTTTCAAGTGTTTCTGATTTCCAGTCTCATAGTAATTTCAGGCAATGACTCACCCAGAATAATATACAGAAAGGAAAAAAAAACTCATCTAAAATATAAAATTATCTCTCAGGTTAATCCCAGAATATTGTCATTGGCTTCTTCTGCTCCATTCTAATAATGTAACCACACTTCTGTCTCCCAACCACAGCACCAGTATGCATTGATTACTTACTATAACTAGATCAGTTATCTTCCCTACTTCTGCCTTTTTTGTGGAGAAGGGCATTTTCAGTATCGTGTTACGAAGGTAGAAAGAAGCTTACCTGTGCCCATATCTTAAAATTATATCATCTTACTTTTATATGATTACACTGTTTTGCTTTTAAAACATTTTCACATTGATTAGCTTATTTGATACTCCACAAATTTGGTAAGTCATGGGAAGCAGACTTATCATCTCCCATTCTACAGATAAAAGAACCAAGGCCAAAAAGATTTGAATAGATTGCACAAAGTAGAACTGTTAGAAGATGTTAAAAATCTTTCATTCATGGGAGAACAACCATTATGCAGTGACCAGGAATAAAAGACAGTCGTACCTACAATAAATTATCCAGAAACTTTCCATCTGGACCACGGGAATTCATATAACATGCTTCATGTTATAATTTGATACTGTGATTTCTGACATAACTTTGCACTTATACTGTGACAGACTGTATTAAGCTACTTAGGTTGCCATAGCAAATACTGTAGACTGGGTGTCTGAAACAACAGAATTGTATTTTTCCATATTTCTGGAGGTTGGCACAAAGTAACGGTTGGTTTCTGGTGGGGGTTCTCTTTCTGAATTGCAGATGCCCACCTTCTCACTGTGTCCTCACACAATGGAAACAGTGAGAAGGCAAGCGCTCCAGTTTCTATTACTATATAGGCTCTAATCACATCAAACCAAGGCTCCATCCTCATGGCTCATCAAACCTTGATTATCTCCCAAAGAGGAAAGATATAATTCAGTCCATCCCAAAGTTTGTGTCTTATCATCTGCTTCTGGTTGCATCTAAAGTTTTAATTCTTTCTCTTCCTGGTTCCAAGATGTGGTCTTAACCTGGGTCCAACTATCAGTTACGCTCTTCTTCCTCTATGCCAAGGTCAAATGCTTAAATTTTGATGCTTAAGTTTTCAAGTCCACATTAATTTTGCCAAATTCAATTAATTTTCATCCTTAGACCATTCTTTAGACTCTAAAAAAGTACTTATGCTTGAACCTTTTCTATCACTGGATCATTGGTCTATTAGAACCAACAGGTGTGTTATTCAGATATTAACGTAAATAGAAAGAATGATTTTCTAAGTTTGTCTCTATTTTAAAATATCTGTGGTTAATGAAATAAATGTGTAAGTTTGTCTACATTCTAAACTACTGTCGTTAATGAAATATAAATGCCAAAATGCAATTGTCAAAAATCCACTTTAAATTTATCTTTGACATCGTAATACTTTAGTTTTAAGTAAGCCTAATAGTAAACTTTTGATAGTGACACTGGTCTGAATCTTTCACTGAAGAAATTACATAATTTTATAAGGAAGAAAATGAGTAATGCAGAGAATTTAAGGAGTCATCAAACTGCTGCGATAATAAAAATTATAATTGAAATTTTTAAGTATGATATAAAATTTAGATTACTCATGATATATTTACTGAAGAAAACATTTGTCTAAAATAGTGTATAAATTTAAATCCGATATTACATTGTACATTTTAGTAATTTTTAAAGTTGTAGCATTAACTTGCATAATTAATACTTACATTTTATTTCTACTTTTTAAGATTCTACATGGATTCACCTATATTTTATCAAGCTTGATTATTCAAATACCCTGTTAGCCTAACTAACAAAAGAGTCACTGAGGTATGTCAAAAAGAACTTGAACTATTTTATGCTTGGCTTTCTGAGTCTATGCTAGTTTATCTGACAAAGGATGGTGATATCATCTCTTCTGCACATATAGCAGTGTTGTTTGAGATGAAAAGGTTATATGTTCAATCACTTTGTATACTCCAGAATGCATTAAGAGTTGTTAGGACATATTTATTTTTTGCTTAAGGTTATTTTTTAATACAACTGCAAGTCATACGCTGGCTGAAACATTGGGATCTATTAATCTATTTATTGTCATTATAAGTAAAATTTTAATATATTTAGCAGAATGTTGACCCTGAAAAATATTTGATTTGACATTGAAGTTTCTTTACTTTTAGAATTATCACAGACAATTTTACTGGAAATTATAATATTTTGTTTTCAAGGTTAAGTTTAGACTGTTCTTATTCCTGATAGTTATTAATGGTTTTTCAACAATCTTATAGGGCTCATTTTTAGACTTTCATAAGAAATAATATCTTGCTTAATAGCACCAAAAATATGCATTGCTGGAGAATAAAATATACTTTCCAAATGGTCAATCCAAATTTAGAAAACAAGAATATAATATTTTATTTTGATGTGGAATCAAATTATATTTGGTTGTCATTTCTTCCCCTTTAGTCTTTAGGACTCAGAAATGCTAGAGTCCTTCAACATCCCATCTTAGGCAATATTACAGCCCTCAGTGGTTCTGGGTAAAAACATGTATTCTTTTTCCAAAAAATAAGTCTCATTCTGACCTTATTAAATCTCTAGGATCTGTCTAATTTTTATTATGTGTCTGATCTACTGATATTGATCATGGAGAAAGTAGTGGTCCTAATATGTCAATCTGACTACCACAGTATGCCAAAAGGAAACTACAGAATGTGCAATTCTAGTAAAATTTCCAAACTAAAGGTGACAGTAGCAGTCCCAGGCAAAATTTTGCTTGCTAAAAATTTACTTCCCTGATTATGGGAAGGGATTAAACTAAGAAGGGCTTCTTTAGTTAACTGTTTTCAATGGATATAGCAGTTTCACTCACATGTAAGCTAAGTTCACAAAGGACTCCTAGTGGCAGGAAATACTGATTCTTGCAGCAGACAGATCCTAAGGCGACTCCAGTGATTTCCACCGACTGGTTTTCTTCCCTTTGTGTAATTCCCTAAGTGTAAGGGAAAACTGTGACTTCTTTCTAAATAATAGAATCTAGCCAAGATGTTGAAATGTCACTTCAGATTCCATTTTAGCAGACTAAGGCTGGAGATTCTTCTTGTGGGCCCAATGAAATAAGCAGCCATATTTGAGAATCCCACGTGACAAAGAGTTGTAGGTAGCTTTTAGGATCTGCAGGCGTATTGTATTCTAGAGCCCCAGGTTGTTAGCCTTTGGTCAATAACCAGTAAATGCCAGGGTCCTCAACCATATAAACACAAAGACATGAATTCTTCCAATAGCTTGAAAAAGCTTGGAAGAGATTCCTTCCTCAGTTGAGTCTTTAGATAAAAACCACCTCAGCCAACATTCTGATTTCAGTCTTGTGACCCTGGAAAGAGGATTTAGTTTTAAACCATGCTTGGAATCCTGACACCCAGAAATCATGATATAATATGTATGTATTGCTTAAAGCTGTTAAGTAGCAATTTCTTATGCAGAAATAAGTAACCAGGACAGCACCCTCAATTCCACTGTGCTTAGCAGTAAAATCTTTTAAAAGTCTATAATTAAACCTCTTATTATCTTTTAAAATTATACCAAGGCTCTAAATGCCCATGGTTCCTGAAAAGAGGGTCTGACTATCATTAATGGTGAGAAGCTGAGATAAAAACCATAGATCCAAGATTTTCCTTGACAATCTCATTTTAATTTCATTGTAATATGTTTAATAAGGGCAACTTAAAATATGTATAATCAAATGTGATTTAATGTTCTCATGACAATATATATATATATAACCGTGGACTTTATTGTAGGCAAAGTTATTGCCAATGAGATGCAAGCAGAAAGGGTGTCTGAAATTTGGGGGAACTGTCCACAAAAAAAAGAGTATGCTTTTAGTTTGGGATAAAATATGGAAGTGATAGCTTAAGTAGCCACTAGGACAATGAGATGTGGTATTTATTGATAATGGTTGAACAATAAGATAGAAAAAGCCTGAATCCATGAGAACTTTGCAGAACAGAGACATTACCTTACTTCCTGAAATGACATCTAGGCCTTAACCTGAGTGAAATAATTTTCTATCCAGTTTAAATAATGGTTACTTGGAGTTTATTGACACATTAAGATGCTCTACAAATATCAACATATAAAATTAATTTATGAGTCATAAAATATTATCACAGTCTGCACTTCTTTATTTGACTGAAGAGCAAATGTCAACATAACCCTGGTAAAGTCACAAACAAAGGTCACCAGGACACTACAGAAGAATACACAAAGGGCTAGTGTTATAAAATAAAGTAACATGTGAAAAAGGTACAGAATCCTGAAAATATGTAATGATTTAGTGGAAGGCAATAGTCTAATTTGAATAGAGTTTGCAGTAACTGGTAGAATTGAAGGAGACATGAGGCTATATATGTTTTTTGAGATATTAATGAATGGTTTGAGTAATTATGACAATGAAGAATTTGCATGTCCTCTTACAGGCTAATTAGCATTTCTCACTTAAAATAAGTCTTCTAGGAAAGCAAAACCCAGAAATATGAAAAATGAACAGATAAAGGGGATAGAGCTCAGAGATCAAATAAGAGACTGCTACAATATCCCAGAAAATAATAGAAGACTTAACAAGGGCAAAAGGAATAGAAATATAACTCTAGTTTCAAGATACTATGCAAGTTTAAAACTGGAATGATTTTGAGAGAGAGTATTTATTGCTCTATTTCTGATGTCTAACCTAGTACCTGGAACTTACTTAGTAGGTACACAGTAAATATTTCTTAAAATGCCTTCTTTTTTTTTTTTTTTGAGTTGGAGTCTCACTTCGTTGCCCAGGCTGAAGTGCAGTGACACGCTCATGGCCACCGCAGCCTAGACCTGCTGGGTTCAGGCTATCCTTCCGCCTCAGCCATCCAAGTAACTGGAACTACAGGCATGTGCCACCATGCCCAGCAATTTTTTTTTTATTTATTGTAGAGATGAGGTCTTGCCAAGTTTCCTGGGCTGATCTCCAACCCATGAGCTCAGGCAATCCTCTCACCTTGGCCTCCCAAAGTACTAGGATTATAAGCATGAACCACCGCACCCGGCTTAGATGTATTCTTAATTAAAAATCTTTATTAGTTGAGAAACAGTACGTACTGGTTGTTTCATGGCCAATTATAATTTATGGTTGTGCAATAGAAGAATTATAGACTATATTTCTCTGGTTACCTTTTGAAAAAGACACAGTTGCTTTATTATTTTTCATTTGAAAGAAGCTAAAATTATCTCCATTGATCAAATTCTTAAATGTTTTATAAGGCTAAGTATACATAACGATGAACAGATACTTTCTAGAAGTTAGAAGGGCATTCTACATTGATCTCTTGGATTGTATAGGGAACATGATTGCCAGCTTATTTTGCTCCTATTTCTATGACCTAAATTCTAACGTAATACATACCTATGCTTATGTTGTTACAAGAGCGTTTTCACAGTTTATTTAAAAAATTAGTCAAAAAACTGAAACAGGAAAAAAATCATTTTTTCATATTACTCATCTCCTTGTCTGACTTGTCATTAACTCTTTGTCACCTGACACCTATAAACATGTCAATAGAAACATATTGTCAGAAACAAATATATTAGAGGAAAGAAATATGAAAGTATGGCTAGTGGGAACATAGCTAGAATAGCTTAGAACTAATATCACGATTGCTAAGTATTTAGGAAATACAATGAGAACAATTTGAAAGCTATGGATAATTTAAAACTTTATAAATTAATGCTGCATTTTACTGCAAATTGCCTGGTTATTCATGTTAAAAAAAAAAGAGTAAAAGTGTGTCTTCATTAGTCTCTGGTACAGTCAACAGAATTTTCCAACAGATACTCTCATATGGTTCCCTCCATAATCAAGCTGCTGGAAACACCTTGTCCCCACTGTTATTGTGCAATATGTCTAACATTTCAATGTTGAAGCACTCCTTGGTATCTTTGTCAACGTATAGGTTAAACCAATACAGACTACTGATGTAGGTGGCCAGTGAGACCTCCCAGGTTGCTTTTCTTTACAGATTCTACCACTTGTGGTTGTAAGCCTGTTCCAATTAGCTCTCTAGGAGGTAAAAGCAGCTCTTGCTTACAACTCTGCTGAGCTGTAAGAAATTTGTTCCCAAGACTCAAGGGCCTAGCCAGCTTAGGATAATAAAACTGAGGATAGTTGGTATCCCTTGCCCTTTACAGCTTAAGGTCGTTCCAGGGGTTCTTTCGCTTGTGGCTGCGTTATTAAATACTCACATTGCCTCCTTCTCCTCTTTCTCAAATCTCTTCCTGCCTCTCTTTTATAAGGATACATTTTATTGCATTTAAGGCCCACCCGGACGATCCAGGATAAACTCTTTCTCTCAAAATCCTTAACTTAATAAATTACATCTTTTGCATATGAAATAATATTCTCATGATCCAGGGATTAGGATATAGGCATGTCTTTTGTGGGGGTCATCCTCATGTGAGTAATGTTGTCCTAAGGACCTTTGGCTTTGTGGTAATAGTTTAAGAATCAAAATAGAAAAGACTTAAATTCAACTGAACTTTAATAAAGGGACTGTAAAACTTAGAAGTTTCTTTCATTAGTCAATTGTACTTTATCTACCTAAGATTACATTTTAGGAAGCAAAAAAGGCTCAAGACAATTCATATCTAAAGAGTTAGCTCAAACGTGCTAGAATCGCTAAGAATTTATATTATTAATAAACTACTTGTAAGTCTGAAACATTTATACCATTTTTACGATTGCTTTACAGATAATATACAACGTGCACCTTCTTCTTTTACTAGCATGACACTTTCACTATTACAATTAACTACCCAGGACAAAACCAACAAAACAAAACAAAAAAAACAATTAGAAGTATTTCTTTTTAATGCGTGCCTAAATCATAACTCAAGAATAACACTTCAGTACATAGATTGTAAAAATAAGTAAGTATGTAAGACTTAACACAGAGAAAACATTTAAAAGACAATGGCATCAAAAGTGTCACTACTTCTACCTAACTTATTATGTGCCAGAGACAACTGTATTGCTTTTCCTTGGAATGTTTGTGAATATATGGCAAGCCAAACACAAAATAGAGAGGTAGTAAATAAATCAAAAATTAAAACACACACACTCACACTCTACTGTTAAGAAAACCTGAGCTGGTGTCCATTCACATATGATTTTAGAATTGCAGAAGAAAAAATATATTTTAAAATTTGCAATTTGTTCTAAATAAAGCTAGTTATCATTACAGTTTGTTTCTTTGTTATTGAAATACTCAAAATAACCAACCTCATCACTAAGTCCACTTGAATTTGAATAAACTTCTGTATAATTGTGTAGGCATATTACTAGTTTAACTATTAAAATAGAATTGTTTTGAGAATGAATGAGTACAAGCTCCAAATACAGCAATCAAGTTGCTCTATGCCCCACTGATTTACAAAATGTTTTCATTCTTATACTGACATGGGCTTAAGAATCCCTTGGTCTAAAATACATATATACATATAAAGCCATATATTTAAAATCCTACCTGTAACAAGAAAGCTGCATCTCCCAGCTCCAGCTTCATTTATGATGCTACAATTATAAACCCCATAGTTTTCATTGGAAAGACTCTTCACTGGATACTCTGTGTACTCCTGAGAGTCGAACTGACCCGTCCGTAATAATTTATTGCCTAAGCGCCACTCATAGGTCAGCACCCGTATTGGATAGGCTCTCAGTACTCTGCAGCTCATAGTGACACTTCGGTCCTGTCCTTGCCGGATTTCCAGGAACGCTGGCTCCACAGCAGGGGGATCTGTAGAAAAGATAATGTTAACATAGATGAAAGATGTGACTCTCAGCAAGCCCACGGCTATTTTTATGATGAGAAGCTATTTTTAAGAACACATGCAGCAATAGAGAATAGTATAAGAGGTGGGTGGCAAATATATTTAGGCTCAGGAATTTCAGCTTGGGCTGGGAAATGTGATTTCCTGAGTGTGGGCAGTGAATGAGCCTCATAGCTTCACAAAAGCATTGCAGGTGAAACTAGCAGAGTTGATATAAAATTGTCATGACTACGTTTGTTTATACTGTCAGCAACCAAATGCTCTGAATATGAATTGCAGATTAAAGCTGGGCCTTCAAACCAGAATGAAGATCTGAAGCAGATAATGCTATTGGTTCAAGTCAGTGGATTCAAATTATTCCCATGTAAGGCTCAGTCCCAGGGTTCCCGGGTACCCGTTATTTAATAAAATAGGTAACACAGTTATCTATACATTTATTTTCTAAATAATTTGGTCTAATCTTTTTTGGTTTCAAGTCATACTTTTCATATATAAACTTTAAGCAAACTTTGCACATTATACCAGACCTGGGAGTGGTTTTCAACTAACTGCAATGGCTCATTTACCTGGCATAATTTTTATTTTTTAACATATAATTAAAGTTTATTGCATTAGTTTTCTAAATTGTTTACTTTTTATGAAATTTCCTAAAGGTGTGACATGTTTTTCTCTTTATTTAGAGTATATAAAATACAGTCCTTTTCTTAATTACTCTTAAATCTCATAATTAGTTAAAATTATTTTCTGGACCCTAATGATTCAGGAAACTGTGCAACCACTCAGGACTGCACTTCAAAACACAATCCCATTCTTCACTAGATGTATATGACACTCTTGTGAATTATGCAGTATAAAAACTCTGCGACTCTACCTGGGGGCCCTTTCTTCAAGATGCTAAAAAGTTTAGGATTACCACATAAATGTGCCAAGTCTTATATTTTCTATATGTTATTCCATCTGTTTTTTAAAAAATAGTGTTAGTCTCTCTTTTCCTTATCAAGCTGTTGACTGATCCTTCTTCCTTCTTTCAGAAAATATTTTTAAACTCTCATATTAATTCTAATGTTATCTATTTACTCAATTTTGGTTTCGAGCCTTTTCTCTAAAAGTAGTACAATTTTTCTTAATATGCAAGAATAAACTTTCTGCTTTTGTATACTTCATGGTCAAACCCAGAAGTCAGCAATTTAAAAAGCTAATTTACAAAACTAAAGTATAGAAAATAATTTAAAAAGGGGCCGGGCTCGGTGGCTCAGCCTGTAATCCCAGCACTTTGGGAGGCCGAGGTGAGTGGATTGCCTGAACCCGCGGGTTCGAGACCCGCCTGGGCAACTTGGCGAGACCTCATCTCTACAATAAAT
>CAUYQG010135247.1:0-16629 GCA_963574415.1 Tarsius wallacei
TGAGAAGCCTTATCCTTTGCTATTTTAGCTGTTTCACTGTACTTAACAAGAAGTGAATCTGAGAAGTGGAAGGAAATTAAGTGAAGTTTGGGGAGGAAATGGAGCTGTGATAAATTCCAGGCAAGGGGAGAAAAAAACAAACATGAAGGGGAATAGTGGTAAATTTAAAAGTACAGAGAAGCAATGATCCAGAGGAAAAAGCAGGTTTGAGGCAGGGAATTTTACTCCCACAGCTAAGGGGTAGCATCTTTGTAAACTTTGTGCAGGATGAGATTACATTTAGGATTTCTTTAAGTTGGAACTCAAAATGAGAACATATTCTAATCAGAGAAGGTAAGCTGGAGACATGAACAAGGAGTTCAATTCCGTCTATTTTGCTATACACGTGAAATTCAGGTTCTTGTAAAGGTTCAGGAAAGAAAGAGTCTGAAACTATTGGCTAAAAATTGAGTTTGTGGTAGATTTTTTTTCTTATTCTTTGAGAGGGGGTCTCACTGTGTTGCCCAGGCTGGTCTCAAACTCTTGAGCTCAAGCAATGCTTCTACCTCAAACTCCAGAGTAAACGGGACTACAGCCATATGCCACAGCACCCGACTTGAGATAGGTTGTATTGGTATGGGGTTTTTAGCTCTTTGCTACTTACTTACATGGCATCTAAGGGTTGATGTTAAGGGGAGCAGTTTTATAAGAATTAGTGAGGAAATGAGATAACTTTAGGGCCTTGCAAAGGGAAGGCCAACTCTGTCAAATGTTCTAGGATAGAATTTGACACATTTCTCCTCTAAAATAATAATTAAATGCAGCTTAACGTTCATTATAAAAAATGACAGCAATATAATTGAAGGAAATCCCTTTAGTGCCTCACCATCTGGGCTCCATTAATGAAGGATGTGATTCCCTTTGGTGAATTCCATTTCTGATATTGCTTGTTATGTGGGTTCTCATTTCAAGCTTCATGGGGAGGCTGTAGGGAGACTGGAGGATTCACTTTAAAGTTTGAAGCAGGGTGAGAAAAGCAAAGTTTCTTGGGGGAATTTAAAGAGAAGGACCAGATTTCTTGAGAGTCCACTATTTGTCTTCACAATCCAGCTATTTCATAAAATAATACTCTGAGGGAGGGATGATTATTCTTCTTCTACAAGTGAGTCTCAGAGAGATTGAGGAACTTGCCTAAAGTTACACAGCTGAGAAATAGCACAGCTTTGGTTCTGCTCCACACTTGTGTGCTTCTGAAATTCATGTTCTTTCCTCTATATAATGCTGCCATTCCAAAAAGTGTTCTTTAAAAAGAAACAAAGTCCTGATACATGCCAAAATATGAATAAGTCTTAAAAAGAGTACGCTAACTGACCAGTCACAAAATACCATCTATTATATGAAACGTCCAGAAAAAGCAAATCTATAGGGACAAAAAGTAGACTAGTGGTTGCCTGGGGTCGGAGGTAAAAACAGGTATGACTGCAGATGAGCTTGAGGAATCTTTTTGAGTGATGAAAATGCTCCAGAATGGGTCTGTCGGTGATGGTTGTATAACTCTATTCACTAAAAGTGCACACTAAAAAATGAGTGAATTTTATAATATATAAAGTATACCTCAGTACACTTGGTCTTTTTGTTGTCCTTATTCTTTTCTACACATGTAGCTTTTATTGGGGTTTTTATTTTATTATTTTATTTTTTTAGATTCAGTGGGTACTCATGTGTATTTGTTACATGGCCATATTGTGTAGTGGTGGGGATTGGGTCTTAGGTGACCCATTCCCCAGATAGTGGACATTGTGCCCCATAGATAGTTTTGGAACCCAACTCCCCTCCCTTCTCCCCACTTACTGGTGTCCCCAGTGTCTATTGTTTCCATCTTTGCGACCCTTTAACTCCCACCTATGAGTGAGAACATGTGGTGCTTGGTTTTCTGTTTCTGTTTCAGTTCATTTAGGATGATGACTCCAGCTCTGCCCATGTTGCTGCAAAGAACATGAATTCATTCTTTTTCATTTTCATTATCCACTGATTAATTGAGGGGCATTTAGGTTGATTCCACATCTTTGCAATCGAAAATTGTGCTGCGGTGAACATGCAGGTGCAGGTGTCTTTTTTATAGAGTGGCCTCTTTTCCTTAGGGTAGATACCTAGTAGTGGGATTGCTGGATCAAATGGTAGATCTACTTTTAGTTCTTTGAGAAATCTCCATACCATTTTCCATAGAGGTTGTACTAATTTACACTCCCACCAACAGTGTATAAGTGTTCCCTTTTCTCCACATCCATGCCAGCATCTATTTTTTTTTTCTTTATTTTTTAAAAATGGCTATTCTGACTGGTATAATGTGGTATCTCATTGTGGTTTTAATTTGAATTCCCCTGATGATGAGTGATTTTAATGGGGTCATTTGCTTTTTTCTTGCTGATTTGTTTGAATTCTCTGTAGATTCTGGATATTAGTCTTTTATCAGAGGTATGGTTTGCAAATATCTTCTCCCATTCTGTAGGTTGCCTGTTGGCTCTGTTATTTCTTTTGCTGTGCAGAAGTCTTTTAGTTTAATTAAGTCCCATTTATTTATTCTTGCTTTAGTTGCATTTGTTTTGGGGGTTTTAGCCATAAATTTTTTGCCTAGGTCGATGTCCATAAGCTTTTCCTAGGTTTTCTTTCCAGGATTTTTGTGGTTTCAGGTCTGACATTTAAGTCTTTAATCATCTTGAGTTAATTTTTGTATATGGAGAGAGATAAGGATAAAGTTTCATTTTTCTGCATACAGCTATCCAATTTTTCTAGCACCATTAGTTGAACAGGGTGTCCTTTCCCCAGTGTATGTTTTGTCTGCTTTGTCAAAGATCAGTTGGTTGTAGATACTTGGGTTTATTTCTGGATTCTCTATTCTTCTCCATTGGCCCATGTGTCTGCTCTTGTACCAGTACCATGCTGTTTTGGTTACTATAGCCTTGTAGTATAATTTGAAGTCAGGTAATATGATGACTCTACTTTTATTCTTTTTTTTCTTTTTCTTTTTCTTTCTTTCCTTCTTTTTTTTTTTTTTGCTTACAATTGCTTTGACTATTCTGGCTCTTATTTGATTCCATATGAATTTTAGGATTGTTCTTTCTAATTCTATAAAAAATGAAGTTGGTATTTTGATAGGTAGAGCGTTGACTCTGTAGATTATTTTGAGTAACATTGTCATTTTAATAATGTTGATTCTTCCAATCCATGAGCATGGGATGTTTCTCCATTTTTGTGTCCTCTGCAATTTCTTTCATCAGAGTCTTGTACTTTTCCTTATAGAGATCTTTCACCTCCATGGTTAAATATATGCCTAGGTATTTTAGCTTTGGGGCTGCTTCTGTAAATGGAATTGAATTCTTGATTTAATTCTCAGCTTGGCTGCTATTGGTGCACAGCAGTGCTACTGATTTGTGTGTGTTGATTTTGTATCCTGAAATTATACCAAATTCATTGATCAAGTCCAGGAGTCTTTTAGAGGAGTCTTTAGGGTTCTCTAGGTATAAGAGCATATTGTTGGCAAACAGAGGTTTGATTTCTTCTTTTTCAATTTGGATAATTTGTATCTCTTTTTCTTGTCTTCTTGCTCTGGGTAGGACTTCCACATGCAGCTTTTAATGAATGGTAGAACTAGAATTCTCCATTGGAGGGCAGGCCCCTTTTTGTACACCAGGAATTTTTTCCTCTGGAAAAAATCTGGAGGTTTTGAGAAGGTTGGGTCATGATGTGCAGAAGAAATATCTTGAGTTGTGGCAAAAAAGTAACTGGTTCTTTCACCATGACAATGCACCTGCCCACTACCACACTGAGTGTTCAGCCATGTTTGCCCCAAAGCAACATGACCCCATGCCGTGTTCACCTGACCTTGCCCCACGCAATTTTTTGTTGTTGTTGTTGTTTCCCCACATAAAAAAAGTCCTCGTGGGAAATATTTTGTTGATGTGGAAGAGGTAAAACAAAAGACAGCAGAGCACTAAAGGGAATCAAAGTTGATGAGTTCAAAAACCATTTTAAGCAGTGGAAAAAGCATCTTGATAGGTGTAGTGCATCAAATGGGGAATATTTGAAGGTGACTGAAGTTTAAACATGTAAGAAAAAATATACAATTTTTTATAAATAAGTTCCGAGTTTTGGGGTTCCCCCCTAGTACAAGTGGGGGAAAGGCAGGATTTGAAGGAGTAAGTGAATTCACTCATTTTTTTTACCAATACCGACCACTTCTTTCTTATGTATCAGCTGGCTTTGATGCCAGAGGAGAAAGACAGGATTGAAAGCGGACAGAGTCAAAAGAAGATGAAGCAAAACAGAGAGGAAGACAAAAGGCAATGAGTTAGAATTAAACAAGCTGCAAATGCTACCTGCCATTCATCCTTGACCAATTAAAACCCTTAAGGAATGGTGGTAGTCACAAAAGAAAAAAAACTCAGACTGTGTCTTTCAGCTAACTGACCCTGGATAAGAGGACCATCTTCACCGACACAATCAAAACACTTTCTCAAATTGTGTTTAGATCAGCAGAGTTCGGACACAGACTTTCCTTTTAAAAGTATCAGATATCTGCCTTCTGGAAAGACCCAGCCAGGTGAATCTGAAGTCTCCTCTGACTAGCTTGATTTACCAAAGTTATTATACCTTTTCAACTCTGATTCTCACCTAAATATTAACAAGTGGCTTTAAAGGTCACTTGAAAAGGTGGTTCCCAGACTTTTTTTTAGCAGCAAATCTTCTAGTCAATCTAAATGTGGAAAGCTGTATTTATAAGATAGGTCAAAGTGGCACTGCTTGGTGTGTGTGTGTGTGTGTGTGTGTGTGTGTGTATAAATGTATGTGTCTGTGCACAAATCAGGAGTGGGTGGTAGTCTGGGCCCTGTCTCCTTGGACTTCCTTCCCAAAGTGACTTCTGAGACACCTTCAAAATATCTCTAGGGCTCCACAGTATGTAATATTTGAGGAGTCTGAGATTCAGTGGATTTAAGTGACTTTAGAGGCAACTTGACAAAGAATATGTGATCTTGGAGTCAGACAAACCTGGGCTGTATATTAACTTTTATGACCTTGATGGAATTACTTAACTCTCTGAATCACATTCCTTCATCTGTACACTGGTTGTCATGTCTGCTCATGTGGTAGGATTAAGTGAGCTAAGTATTCGAAGCAAGGGCCGTATGCCCAGCCTGTCCATGGCACTCTGCCAGTCAGAGGCTGATCTAAGACTGAAACCCAGGTCCCCTGCTCCCTGTTCTCGTATCTGTGCCATCAACCACACTACCTCCTGAGAATGAAGAGAGAGCACAGCACACAAGGCAAGGGTAACCCAGAGGAGCCAACATCCTCCAGCACATCCCAGGCATGAATGGTGAACTGGGGGCTAGGATTCCCTTTCTTATGCTGCTTCTGGAGTTTCGTCTTGAACCGAATCTTTCTCACACTGCTGCCTTCAATTACTGCCTGCTGAAGAGAGTCAAAATGTAAAAGGGTTTACTCCAGATCTCAAAAATTATGTTGATGTATAATAACATGAAAGTCAGTATAGTGTGGTGGGAAAAAGCATTGACTCTAAATCAGATTAGACCTCAATAAAATCCTGGCTTTACCACTTGCTAAGGACACATACATGTGTGAATTCGTATGCATATTGTTTCACAGACTGATACGTGGTAGTCCGCCGGTTCAGGGGTTAAGTGCATTAGGCTTTGAGGCCAGACTGGCAGTGCTACTATTCCCAAGTTGGTCAGTGATACCGTCTCTCTCTGCCTCTCTTTCCTAATCAGCAAAATGGGGTTAATAAAAAATGAGACCAAATCATATGGTACTGTGAAAATCAAGTACTTAAAGGCTGCCTAGTACAGAGTAAATGCAGGTTAGTGTTAAATGCAGGTTAGGGTTGGCATAATTAAGACATTTAAAAATTTAGGTTGTCAAATACATTTATATAAAAAGATATTAATCCATAAAATATTTTTGAAATAAATATTTTAGATGGGTTCAATCTTTGTTTACCTTAGTTTCTTACATTGTGTTCTGAGAAAATAGAATTCTAAGTTTCCCAGATGGTTCTCAAAAAGCTTGTTCTTAAATACCTTAAGAACAACATAGAGATGCAAAGGTTTGAAGGCAGTTAAATTTCAGAATATTTTCTCTGTATAAATCAGCCTATTTCTGTATAAATCATATAATATGTACAAAATCTTCTGCCTAGTTCTGGAATAGGCTGTGTGACATTCGACAAATCTGTTAAATTTCCTGCACACCTAAATAAGTGTTGAACTGAAGGACTTCCAAGTCTTTTGGCTTCATTATCCCAGTATTCTACCATTAATTCATGTAGAATCTCATAGACTTTGTTTACAGAACTGAGCTAGGAAAATATAAGCACCATGCAGGAAGTTTGATGATTTAATTCTAGAAATAATTTAAGATCTGAACACAATACATTCGAAAGAAGAATGTTAACGACCTAGTGGCTTTCTGGATCAATGTAATGAACACCTTAAAGATCCATAACCAAGGATTTCAGATTTTTCCCTCCAGCAGTGATTTTCCTAGCTTGTGTTTCTCCTTTTCTTCTTCTCCCTTTTCATGTTCTTTCCTCCTCCTCCTCCTCCTCCTCCTTCTCCTTTTTGAGGAGGGTCTGTTTTGGTTTTTGATTTCCAGTTCATCTTTTTGCCCCATTTTTTTTCCAGTCCCACTTCTAGCTGGTTGCTTGTTTGTACCCTGGTTCTGTTTGCTAGGAAATTGGGAGGAGGGAGAGTGAGGCGAGGGAGAATAAAGAGTTTTAGCTTAATCCCTTTCAACACTTTGGCCAAGACAGCAGCAAGGATGTAGGGTGGTAGAGTGTGGTAGAAGTGCTTAGTGGCCATGGAGGCAGCTTTCAGTTTTCCTGGATCCACGCAATGGAGGAGGTCTTACGTGGGCAGTGACAGCCTCTGCTGTTAGTGAAAGAGACCTGCAGTTGGCAGGCATGCCAGTCCACCCACTCTGTCCTTTATTTTTCTTTCCTATTACAGGTGTTTTGCTTTAAAATGTTTAACTCTCCCTGATGAAATAGTGAAAGGCAAGTTATGTCTATACCCAAAGAATATACTATCCATAAAGATAACAGGGGCAGAACAGTTCTGTTTTGGTTCACTAGGGTTGCCGTAACAAAGTGCCACAATCTGGGTGACTGAAACAGCAGCACTGTCTTGTCTCACAGTTCAGAGGCTGGAGGTCTAGGATCAAGGTACTGGCAGACAATGTTCCTTCTGTGGGATTTGAGGGAGAATCTGCCCCATGTTTCTTCCCCAGCATCTAGCGGGGTTTGCTGGCAATCTTTCCTACTCCTTGGCTTGGGGAAGCATCCCTGCCTTCAACTTCACATGCCATTTCTCCTACGTGTGTGTCCATGTCCAAATTTCCCCTTTTTATAAGGACACCAGTCAGGCTGTATTAGAGGCCCACCAACTCCAAACTGACCTCTTCCTAACTTCACTAATTATACCTGCAATGACCCTGTTTCCAAAAAAGTTCACATTCTGAGGTACTGAGGGTTAGGATTTCAACATGTGAATTTGGGGTGGGGGCAGGGGGCCACAATTCAACCCATAACGAATTCTCTTGACCTATCTACAGTAAAATGCACACTTTAGGTTGTTTTGCCCAAACGGGAGGTAGGGTTTTGCCTAGGACTATCTACGTATTCTTTCTATAATTTCATACAAAAACATCCCAAGGCTCAATGTTCAATCATCTGCAAAACTGTAGCTTGTACTAAGGGTGAAGTTTGTGACCATGGAAAGAATATTTTCTATATGAAATAGATTGTTCACAAAGATACTGTCTCAGCTGGACTCAGTGGCTCAGCCTGTAATCCCGCGCTTTGGGAGGCTGAGGTGAGTGGATTGCCTGAGCCTGTGGGTTCGAGACCCACCTGGACAACTTGGCGAGACCTCATCTCTACAATAAATCAAAAAAATTAGCCGGGCGTGGTAGTATGCGCCTGTAGTTCCAGCTACTTGGAAGGCTGAGGCGGAAGGATCGCCGGAACCCAGCAGGTCGAGGCTGCGGTGGCTGGGAGCGGCCACTGCATTCCAGTCTGGGTGACAGAGTGAGACTCCAACTCAAAAAAACAAACAAACAAACAACAAAAAAACCCACTATATCCTATGGTTGATTTTATTTGACTTCAACTTTCTATTACTTTTCAAAATTATAAAATACAGAATGCTTTGTAAAAGTTTGAGAAACAAAATAATTTCAAAAGTAAAAAATAGCATTATTGAAATGTTTTTGCTCTATTTTCACTTGGTCTTTGCATATATAACTTTTTCTTAAACATGATTGAGATTCTGCTTTCAATTAATATTAGACTCTGGGCATTTGCTTATATCCTCAAAAACTCTAGAGAATTTTTTTATGCCATCCACTGGACTACCAGCGTTAGAGAATATTTTTAAATTGTTTTTATGAAGAAAGTATATTGCTACTAATAATGGAGACAACAAAAGTGACTAGCAATTTTTAAATGAGCATGTAGACATGAGTAATACAAGTTTTTTACTTTTTCAGACAAATGCGAGGTTCTTATCTGATCATTCCAAACCGACTGCTGCAACAGCAACACCTGACAACACTGCAAGTCCCTTTTTAGGAGTTGAAGATGCAGAAAATGAACGAGAAATTGCAGCGTCCATTGAAGACCATCCCAACCCTGAGGTAAAAATAACATCATTTATATTAATATGATTTTTCAGTTCTCCAGAGGCCTCAGTTTTAAAGCATGAACAAAGAGATCACTTTGTGTCTCAGTTTAATTACTTAAAACATAATGAGCATATCAAGTGCCTCTAAACACTAGAAGAATTGTGAGAATTAATGGGTTTTACTCCTTGTATACAACTGTTTCATTTTACAAAATTCAAATTCAGGTTAAATCTGTGACCATATAGTGTGAAGAACATCATAGATATGTTTAAGACCTGGCAAGGTGGCTCACACCTGTAATTACAGCACTTTGGGAAGCGGAGGCAAGAGGATTGCCTGAGCCCAGGGGTTTGAGACCAGCCTGAGCAACATGGTGAGACTTTGTTTCTACAATAAATAAAAAAATTAGCCAGGCACAGTGACACATGCCTGTATTCCCAGCTACTCAGGCAGCTGAGGCAGAAGGATTGACTGAGCCCAGCAGGTCAAGGCTGCAGTGGCCATGCTTGTGCCACTACACTCCAGCCTGGGAGACAGAGTGAGACTCTGACTCAAAAAAATAAAATAACTATGTTTACATGATAATGTATGAAGGAAAATAATAATGAATATTAACTCAGGAATCATAGGTTTGATGACATTATCATTGTTTCAAGAATAAATATTTTTCTTTTAAGGTTGACAAATCTTCCATCCTAAAGTCAAAAGGGGAAGGCCATGAACAGTCCTCAGAGCAGGGCCAGAGTGACAGTCAGGAGCTGGGACTGAAGGACCAAGAGGACAGCGGCGGTGACCTCAGTGTGAATTTGGAGTATGCACCCACTGAAGGGACACTGGACCTGGAAGAAGATCTGAGTGAGCCTCAAAAGAAAAAGCTCCCAGAGAACACTGATGACCTTGCTTCTGATGTCGGTTCCTTTGCAGATTCTAACCAAGAAGAAAGCTTCACAACGAGAGAGGAAAACCAAGAACAGCCTACAAATGATTCACACCATCAGTTGAACAGGAGCAGTCAACACAGCCAAGCCCTAATGGATCAAGAAAACCAAGAGCAGGACCCAAATATTCCCCATGGAGAAGAGGCAGAGGAAGATGAGCCAGGTGAACCTGGTGCCCACAGTGATAACCAAGAAGGGGAGAGAGAATTTCCCAAGGAGCATTCTAACAGCGAGCAGGGGGAGGACGATACCCAACCTGTTGGTATTTCAGAAGAGTCTGATCAACCAACTCAAGTAAGCAAGATGCAGAAGGATGAACTTGAGCTTGAACAAGAGGAGGATGACACCAATGCAGAAACAGAAGAGGAAAGTGTGTCAGACATCAATAAGCACAATCAAGAGACCGAACAGCAGCACCGAGAGGGTAAAATTGGCCTTGAAGATGTCAGCAATCACAAGGAGCTGGATGAAAAAGTTGTTTCTGAGGCTTTGCTCGTGGAACCTACTGATGGTAACGTCCAGCCCCGAAATCATGGAGCTGATGATGGGAGTGATGGTGGCCTCAGGCACAGTGCAAGTGATGACTACTTAATCCCAAGCCAGGCCTTCCTGGAGGGCGAGAGAGTTCAGTCCAATTATCACATCAAAATGGAGGAGCAAAGAGAAAGAACACGTGAGAATGAAAGTGTAGACACCAGTGAACCCGGAGAACATCAAGAGGTAAGATTACTCGCAAGGATGCTTGTCCGATAACATCAGCATTCTCAATACACCGTCAGAACCTTTCTCTGTGTTCTCAGTCTCCCGGGTGTATGCCTATCAGTACATTACTGAAATATACAATTATTTATCATTGGGTCCACCTCCATCATTAGGCTGAGAATGCCTGTTTTATTGGGTGCCCTCAGAAGCGGACTTGAGTGCCATTTATTTGAGAAGCACAGGCCCTGAACATTAGTTACATTAGCACAAGGGAGGGATCAGTGGTCAGACACTGCCAGGGGAGGGAGGAGGGAGAAGGGAAGGGGGAACATGACAACACAAAGGGTACCTGGTCCACTACCAGGGGTAGAGAGGGCCGGCTAGAAGCCCAAGTTTGTCCTGCATGCAGCCTGCTTATGGAGTTCATCCTCACTGTTTCCCACAATTCTAATAAAACAAAATAAAGAAAGGAGTAAAGGAAACAAAGACAGGGGAGTGGAGAAATCATATGGAGAAGGAAAGGAAATTAATAAAAGGAATATCATTAAAGCCATGTAAAGAAAATGTTTCAGAATTATTCCGTTCAAGGAGTGAGAGAGCTAGGGCATTTATCTTGGCTGAGGAATCCTAGGGAGGTATTAATTTCCCCCTTCCAGTCGGTCCTTGGAGCAGGTCAAGTAGATTTCCACAGTTTTCTAGGCACAGAAATGCAGATACTGGCCACTGGAGCTAGCTGGAAGGATCAGTTATGACAGATCTGAAGGATGGGAGACACTGACAGCTGCTCTAATTCCTTAAAAGCAGGTGCCATGTTGGACTCAAGTTGAATTTCCAGTGTCCCCAAAATGTCTCTGACATAACAAGAGATCCATCAATGTTTGTTGAACTAGCTATAAAGATGAAGGGACTAGGTCAGGCGTGGTGGCTCACTCCTGTAATCCCAGCACTTTGGGAGGTGGAGGTGAGAAAATTTCCTGAGCCCAGGGGGTCAAAACCAATCTGGGCAACTTGGCAAGACCTCATTTCTACAATAAATCAAAAAATTAGCCAGGGGTGGTGGCATGTGCCTGTAGTTCCAGCTACTTGGAAGGCTGAGGCAGAAAGATTGCCTGAGCCCAGTAGGTCAAGGCTGCGGTGGCTGTGAACATGCCACTGCACTCCAGGCTGGGTGACAGAGTGAGGCTCCAACTCAAAGTAAATACATACATACATAAACGATTAGGTTACTACTATATTAATCAAATACATGCCAAAATAATAACCTGGAGACTGCAGCAGGGCGTGGGCAGGGAGGAAGCATATTGCTACTTGGTTGTTTAACTATTTGGGGATTTCATGTTAAATGCTGGCAGCCACCCACCAGGAGAGTGGGCACAGTTTGTGGTGACCAAGGGGGACAATATCCTTGGTTACCGAGAACTCTGCTGCCCTTCTAAGGTAGGAGTTTGCTACACTTTAAAAACCTGGTAAGAACAACAGCTTCAAAGATACCCCCAGCGTAGCCCTGTCTTAACTACGGAATCACAAGGTAATGCTGCATTTACAGTGTTTTCACAGTACAAAGGGGAAATGACGAGTCTTACTGAGTCATCCCCCAAGACACAGCACAAAGTCCAGTCGACGAAGATAAAAACCGGTCCTGTTCTCCAAGGGTTACTATCCACCTCCACAGTTGCGACTGGTTTCCCTTTCTGACATCTGAAATGATTCTGGCATGAAAAAAACTCTGTGAAAGTATGCACTGTGGGACTATACATTAAATAATGCGCTGGGCATGGTGCTCACACCTGTAATCCTAGCACTTTTGGGGGCCAAGATAAGAGGATCACTTGAGGCCAGGAGTTTGAGACCAGCCTGGGCAACATAGCAAGACCTCATCTCTACAAAAAAATCAAATAAATAAACCAGGTGTGGTGGCATGCGCCTGGAGTACTAGCTGCTCAGGAGGCTAAGATGGAAGGATCGCCTAAGTCCAGGAGGTTGAGGCTGCAGTGAGCCATGATCATGCCACTGCATTCCACCCTGGACAACAGAGTGAGACCCTGACTCAAAAAATAAGTGAATTAAGTAATGACTCTCCCCTTAATAGATTTTATCTTCTGCTGTTGTTATTTGAAAGGCCAAAAAAGCAGAGAGCTCATCAAACGGAGATGAAACGTCCAGTGAAGGCCACACGGGGGTGCACGGTGTTGGTGAGTGTCCACCCAGCAAGCTGTTCGCGACTCTGTTGAGGAAGAAACAGAATCTTCCACTTCGAGCTGCCCTCCCTTCCCTTTTTGACTGCAGAGAATTTTTCCTCTCTCCAGTCCTCTTCAAGTAAATGCTCCCATAAATTGTTGATATTTTCTAAGCAAATTTGACATCCAACCATAGGTAAATGTGCTTGCAAACTGGAAGCCCTGTTGAGATAGTCATGAAACAGCTAGAATTCTTTTTCCCTAAATCCTCTTGCTTCTGAGAAGAATTCATTTTACCTTATTTGTTCTCAAATCCATAACTTACTAGTGAATTTAGATTCCATACTTAATAAAGGCCATCATTCTCACAAGCATTTTGAATTTCAGGCATATTTCACCTTTGACCAGCTCACACAGGTAGGCTAAGAATAGCTGATTGTTCTTTGTACTTCTCCAACCCAAATTGCTACAAGAGGAAATCTTGACTATCATGTAAGATAGTCCAATGTTAGAAGGCTCCATCTGGAAATGAACACATCCACTGAAGTGGTTTCTAATGTTTTCCCACTTTCAAATGTTCAAAGGTCAAGGGTTTCGAATTTTCTCCCTTGTTAGTGAAAATGAAGCCAATTGTCTGGATAAATTTGCATTTATATACTCATTGTTTGCCCATATTCCCTGTCCAAATGTTTCTTTTAGATTCCTGCACGAGCTTCCAATGTAAGAGAGGGCACGTCTGCAAGGTAGACCAACAGGGGAAACCCCACTGTGTTTGCCAAGATCCAGTGACTTGTCCCCCTGCAAAACTCCTTGACCAGGTGAGTCTTCTACAAGGTAGTCTTTAAAGGGTCCCAAAAGGTTAGTGATTGGAATGAAAGTCATTTGCAATTGAAATTTTTGTTAATACAAGAATAAGATAGATGCAATAATATTTGAAGTGATATTGAACAGGAACCAATGCCAGCAAAATCAGAGAGGTTCAACTGTGCCATAAAAGGTAACAACGGCATTTGGGCTGCAGAGCCCATTGTTAAATTCATTCTAGTTTTGCAATATCTGCATTTTCATTCTACTAAGCTTCTAAATGGTCACCACCTCTGGTATAGTTTAGATGATTTTTTTGGTGCCAAATGGGAGAATTATCATTTTAATAGTCTATCCTTGCCAGACACAGTACTTTCACACCTGTAATCCCAGCACTTTGGGAGGCCAAGGCAGGTGGATTGCTTGAGCACAGGAGTTCAAGACCAGCCTGGCCAACATAGCAAGACCTTGTCTTTATAAAAAAACAATTTTTTAAGTTAGCCAGGCCAGACGCAGTGGCTTACGCCTGTGATCCCAGCACTTTGGGAGGCCGAGGTAAAAGGATTGCCTGAGCCCACAGGCTCGAGACCAGCCTGGGCAACTTGGTGAGACCTCATCTCTACAATAAATCAAAAAATTAGCCGGGCATGGTGGCGTGTGCCTGTAGTTCCGCCTACTTAGAAGGCTGAGACGGAAGGATCGCCTGAGCCCAGCAGGTCGAGGCTGCGTTGGCCTTGAGTGTGCCACTGCCCTCCAGCCTGGGTGACAGAGTAAGACTCCTACACACACACACACACACAAAAGTTAGCCAGTTATGGTGGTATGAACCTGTAGTCCCAGCTACTCAGGAGGCTGAGGCAGGAGGATCACCTGAGCCCAGAAGGTCAAGACCACCATGAGCCATCATCATTGTGATCATGCCACTGCACTCCAGCCTGGGTGACAGAGTGAGACTCCAAATCAAAAAATAATACAAATAATCTACCTGACCACTTTGGCACAGCACCATTAGAAGCCTATAAGTTTTAAGCAGAGTGTTTTCTAGTGAGCATTTGGCTGTATCGGCGTTTTCTCTTGCTTATCCTGCATAGGTCTGTGGCACTGACAATCAGACCTATGCTAGCTCCTGCCATCTGTTTGCTACGAAGTGCAGACTGGAAGGGACCAAAAAAGGGCACCAACTGCAGCTGGATTATTTTGGAGCCTGCAAATGTAAGATGACGTCATTCCTGCCAATCATCATTACTGAGAGGATTTGGGGTGAATCTATATATACCTGGATTATCTGTATAGAAACAGGAAAGAGGTCATGTCATTTTGAACACACGCTTTAAAATAAACTGAAAAAACTTAAAAAATAAGAAGAAGAATTCCCAGGCCTTCTTCATAGGAGATTCTGATTTAATTGGACTGAGTTGGAACCCTGGCACTGTTTTCTTCATTTGCTTTTAAAGTAACCTAGATAATTCTAATGTTCAGCAGGGCTCAGAACCACTATGGTAACATGATCCACTTAATAATAGAGATGAATCACTGGTTGCTAAATTATTTGCCCTCTTCCCAATTTAAGTTGAGCCTTTGCCAAGAAGTTTTATGACAACATTTTCTCCCAAGAGCATTTGTGAGGCTGTCTTTCTTCCCCAGGATGCTCTCAGCTGGGTTTGGCTCCCTTCCCACTAAGCGACTTTCCACATTAACAGTGCTCATGGATACCTCCGGTTCTCTCCTCCTTCCAGACACACAACAGGATGAAACTTGTCAACCCCTTAGATGTTAAGTGTGGCCATATAACTTGCTTTGTCTAATGAAATGTAGAGGGAAAAATCATCTATTTGAGCTTCAGACAGAAGCATTCCAAGTTCTCTTCCCCCACAACCCCTAAAGCCTTGTGTTAAGGTCATAGCCTCAAAAAATAGTGGTGTCATCTTGAGCTCCAAGGAGACTACAGTGAGCAAAGCTCTCCTACCAACTTGTATTGCAGGGGTCCCCAACCCCTTGGCCATTTACTGGTACTGGTCCGTGGCCTGTTAGGGACCAGCAGCATAGCAGGAAGTGAGTGACAGGCAAGCAAGGGATGCTTCATCTGTATTTACAGCAGTTCCCCTTCACCAGTATCACCGCCTGAGCTCCACCTCCTATCAGATCAGCAGCAGCATTAGATTCTCATAGGAGTGGAACCCTATTGTGAACTGCATATGTGAGGGATCTAGGTTGCGTGCTTCTTACAAGAATCAAATGCTTGATGATCTGAGGTGGAGCTGAGACAGTGGTGCTAGCGCTGCAAAGCAACTGCAAATACAGATTAACATGAGCAGTGAGGTTTGACTGCACATCCCCTCAACCCTACCCCCGTCCATAGAAAAAATTGTCTTCCACAAAACCGGTCCCTGATGCCAAAAAGTTATAGCAGGATTGCAAAATAGACTTCTAGTTATTTAAGCCACTGAGATTTACCATTATGTGTTACCATAGTAAAAGCTAACCTCTACATTTTCCTCTAATAAATAGCTCATGTGCCCTCCACCTTTAAATTTCAACTCTTCAGCTCTACCACAATAGTTCTGGGCCCTAGTTGCACATCAAAATTACTACTTTTGGCTAGGTGCGATGGCTCATGCATGTAATCCCAACACTTTGGGAGGCTGAGTGGGGAGATTGCTTGAGGCCAGGAGTTCCAGACCAGCCTGGACACCATAACAAGGCTTCATCTCTACTAAAAATACAAAATTAGTAAGGCTTGGTAGTGGATGCCTATACTCCTAGCTACTCGGGATGCTCAAGCAGAGGGCTCCCTTGAACCCAGGAGGTTATAGTGAGCTATGACTGTACCACTGCACCACTGCACTCCAGCCTAGGTGACAGAATGAGACCCTGTCTCAAAAAAAAAAATTACTACTCTTGGAGCTTTAAAAACCTCCTGATGCCCAGGTTTCACAACAGACCAATCAAATCAAAATTTCTTTAAAAGGAAGCTGGCATTTAGTATGTTTTTCAAACACACCAGGCAATTCTGGGGTGCCTCTTAAGAGTTAAGCATCACGCCGGGCTCGGTGGCTCAGCCTGTAATCCCGCGCCTTGGGAGGATGAAGTGAGTGGATTGCCTGAGCCCGCAGGTTTGAGACCCACCTGGGCAACTTGGCGAGGCCTCATCTCTACAATTAAAAAAAAAAATAGCCGGGCATGGTAGTGTGCGCCTGTAGTTCCAGCTACTTGGAAGGCTGAGGCAGAAGGATCGCTGGAGCCCAGCAGGTCAAGGCTGCGGTGGCCAGGAGCGGCCACTGCACTCCAGTCTGGGTGACAGAGTGAGACTCCAACTCAAAAAAAAAAAA
>CAUYQG010135249.1:0-15852 GCA_963574415.1 Tarsius wallacei
GTGGCTCAGCCTGTAATCCCGCGCCTTTGGGAGGTTGAGGTGAGTGGATTGCCTGAGCCCGCGGGTTCGAGACCCGCCTGGGCAAGCAAGACCTCATCTCTACAATAAATCAAAAAATTATCCGGGCGTGGTAGCGTGCACCTGTAGTTCCAGCTACTTGAAAGGCTGAGGCGGAAGGATCGCCCAGCCACTGCACTCCAGTCTGGGCGACAGAGTGAGACTCCAACTCAAAAAAAAAAAAAAAGAATGGCCATCACTAATAAAATAAACAACAACAGATCCTGGCGAGGATGTGGAGAAAAAGGGATGCTTCACTGCTGGTGGGAATGCAGACTAGTACAACCTCTTTGGAAGACAGTGTGGCGATTTCTGAGAGAACTAAAAATTGACCTTCCATGTGACCCAGCAATTCCCCTATTGGGAATATACCCGGAGGAACTCAAATTATACTATGAAAAAGATACTTGTGCATGTATGTTTGTTGCAGCTCTATTCACAGTAGCAAAAACATGGAACCAACTGTGTTGCCCACTGAAGCTGGACTAGATTGAAGAAAGATGGTACATATACACAATGGAATATTATGCAGCCATAAAGAAGGACAAATATATGGACTTTGCAGCAACTTGGATGGATTTGGAGTCGATCATACTCAGTGAGTTCCATATGTTCTCACTCATAAGATGACCTTGAACAATTATAATGCTATAAAAAAGCAATTGGCAGTAGTGGAAAACTGTCAGGGGAGATGGGGTGGGACTGGCAGTTGAGGGAAACTGCTAGGGGAGGGAGGGGCATACCTCATCAACAAGGGTACCTGCATGATCGGTGTTTGTATGCCTAACCCTTAATTGTATCCCACATCTTTATTATAAATAAATAAATACATAAAGAAGAAAGCATTAAGTGACAAAGCATAAAAAAAAAAAACCAGACCCCTACCTGTCACCATACACAAAAATCTACTCTAAAGGGATCAAAGACCTAAACATAAAACCTCAAACTAGAAGAACCTTATAAAATGCAGGAGACACCGTTATGGAAATTGGAACTGGAAACCAATTCCTGGTCAAAACCCCAAGTGCCCATGCCATAAGAGATAAGATAGACAAGAGGGACCTCATCAAACTGAAATGTTTCTGCAAAGCCAAAGAAACCACTGAGAGAGTGAGGAGACAGCCCACAGAATGGGAAAAAATATTTGCCAACTGTATGTCTGACAAAGGCATAACATCTAGAATCTATAAGGAACTCAAACGTGCCAAAGAGAAAAAAACAGTCCCATTACAAAGTGGGCAAAAGATATGAATAGACATTTCTCAAAAGAAGACATACGAGCAGCCAACAGACACATGAAAAAATGCTCAGCCTCACTAGTCATCAAAGAAATGCAAATTAAACCACACTGATATACCACCTAACTCCAGTCAGGATGGCCCATCATCAATTACAAAAAACCACAGTTGCTGGAGAGGATGTAGCAAAAAGGGAACACTTCTACACTGCTGGTGGCAGTGTAAACTAGTACAACCCCTGTGGAAAACAGTGTGGCTAAAAGACCTAAAAATTGACCTCCCATATGACCCTACAATCCCACTACTAGGAATATACCTGGAGGAACTCGAATCACTCTATGAAAAAGATACATGAAACACAATATTCACAATAGCAAAAACATGGAATCAACCATGCTGCCCATCGAAAGAGGCCTGGATTTTAAAAATGTGGTACATATACATGATGGAATATTACAAAGCCATAAAGAAGGACAAAATCATGAACTTTGCAGCAACTTGGATGGATTTAGAGGCTATAATACTGAGTGATCTGTCACAGAAACAAAGAACCAAGTGTCACATGTCCTCACTCATAAATGGACCTTTATCATCAATCATAATACTATAAGAAAGGGATTGACAGTAGTGAGAAACTGCCAGGGGAGGGTGGAGGTGACGTTGGCAGTAGTGGGAAACTGCCAGGGGAGGGGAGGGCATACCTCCAACAAGGGTACCTGCAAAATGAACATTTGTATACCTAACCCTGAATTGTACCCCATGTATTTAAAATTAAAATTAAAAAAAAAAAAAAACACAATCCTATTTACCATAGCCACGAGAGAAATGAAATACCTTGGCATCTTCCTAACCAGAGATGTGAAAGACCTTTACAATGAAAACTACAAAACACTGCTCAAAGAAAATAAAGACACAAACAAATAGAAAAATATTCTATGCTCATGGATTGGGAGAATCAACGTTGTTAAGATATCCATCCTACCCAAGGCAGTCTACAGGTTCAATGCAATACCCATTAAATTGCCAATCATTCTTCTCAGACCTGGAAATGACAATACAAAAATTCATATGGAACCATAAATGACCACAAGGAGCCAAAATAATCCTCAGTCAAGGAAACAAAGTAGGAGATGTCAAACTTCCAGACTTTAAACTTTATTAGAAGGCTACAATAATCAAAAGAACCTGGTACAAGAACAGACATATAGACCAATAGAACAAGGTAGAGGTTCTGGAAGCAAAACCTCAATTTCTCAACCAACTCATCTTCGACAAAGCCTCCACCACCAACCACTGGGGAGAGGAGAACCTATTCAGTAAATGGTACTGGGAAAACTGACTGACACGTGCAGAAGAATGAAACAGGACCCTTACCTATAATCATACCAAAAAAAAAATCAACTCTAAATGGATCAAAGACCTACATGTAAAACCTCAAACTATCAGAATCTTAGAGAACACAGGAGACATCCTTACAGAAATTAGAATAGGCAACCAATTCCTGACCAAAAGCCCATGACATAAGAGATAAGATAGGCAAGTGGGACTTCATCAAACTAAAAAGCCTCTGCAAAGCAAAATAAACCATTAAGGGAGCAGGGAGACACAAAGAATGGGAAAAAATATACTTGCCAACTGTATATCTGACAAAGGCCTAACATCCAGGATCTACAAGGAACTCAAACATGCCAAAAAGAAAAAAGAAACACCCTTATTAAAAAAGACAAAAGATATGAATTGACACTTGACATATAAGAAGACATATGAGTTCCAACAGATACATGAAAAGACATATGAGAAGACATATGAGCTCCAACAGATACATGAGAAAAACAATCAGACTCACTTATCATCAAAGAAATACAGATCAAATCCACACTAACTCCGGTCAGAATGGTCATCATTAATAACTCAAAAAAACAACAGATGCTGGAGAGAATGCGGAGAAAAGGGAATGCTTCTACACTGTTGTTGGGAGTATAAACTGGTACAACCTCTGTGGGGGGCAATGTGGAGATTTCTAAAAGATCAAAAAATTGACCTGCCATACAACCCACCAATCGCCCCACTTAGGGAAAATACCCAGAGGAACTCAAATCATTCTACAAAAAAAGACACTTGTGCACGCATGTTTATTGCAGCACTATTCACAATAGCAAAAACATGGAAACAACTGTGCTGTCCCTTGAAAGTGGACTGGAGTTTATAAAATGTGGTACATATACACAATGGAATATTATGCAGCTATAAAGAAAGACAAAAGCATGGACTTCACAGCAATTTGGATGGATTTAGTGTCCATATACTCAGTGATCTATCACAAAAACAGAACTGAGTACCACATGTTCTCACTCCTAGGTGGACCTCAAACATTCATCATAATACTACATGAAAGAGATTGGCAGGAGCAGGGAGGGAGGAAAGTGGGAGGCGCATAACACTAACAAGAGTACTTGATCCCAAACCAAGCAAAGTGAGGACCACGGGACACCCAAACTTCACCTGTACGATGACCACTTATGTACCTAATCCTGAATTGTACTCCAAATCTTTAAAATAAGAAAATTTTTAAAAATTTAAAAAATAAAATACATACCCAATAAGAAAAAAGAAGAGAAAACTAAAATAAATAAAAAGTGACCATCATATACATTTTTTTAAAATAAGAAATTACAGAAAAAAAATAGGAGAGAAGTAATAATTAAAGACAAAGTAGAAGAAAATACTGCAGAACTGAAGAAAATTACTAGAGTAAATAGTATCAGAAAGATTACTGGAAAGACTTAAACCTGAACATATTCTAGTAAAATTTAAGAACAACAATAAATAGTAAATTCTAGAACCTTCCAAAAAGAGAAAACAACAAAATGAAGAATTATATTACTATTACATATTTTATTCAAAATGCTTAAAAGCAATGAAGCAATGTCTTCAAATTTCTAAAGACAATAAATCAATATTGACCCTAGAACTTTACACACAATCAAACTATTAATAATATGTAGGGACAAAATGAATGTATTTCAAATATAAAAAAACTTTGCAACTTTTTTAAAGATGCATCCTATGTTTAAAAAAATACTGCAGAAGGAAATAGAAGAATATTCAAGTCAATAAACACTGACAGCTGAACATATCACAAAAAATAGAAGGAATCTAGTCAGAAAATGACAAAATTTTGAAGCCACAGGCTGGTATCTTACTACTTGATTGTTTACTGAATAATAGGTAATCACTATTTAAAAGTAATATTAAGACAAAGTAGAATTCTTAACTATAGTCATGACACTGAATAGAAACATTAAAACACTTGGAAATTATAAATAAAAATAATGAATTTTTAAATGTTACATAGACAAGAATCAAAAGATATTATGTAAAGCTAATTAATTAAGAAATGCAGGGTAAAGTATAATATTTAATGTTATACATAATCAAGAATGGAAAAAATATTATAATTATTAAAAATTATTAGTAGAAAGAAAGGAGTGAGGGTAATAGAATAAAATTAATGTCTCCATGGAACTAACCATGCTACCTATCTAAAGAGAACTGGATAAAAGAAATGTGGCACATATACATGATGGAATATCTTGCAGCCATAAAGAAGGACAAAATTATGAACTTCGCAGCAACTTGGATGGATTTAGAGGCTATAATACTGAGTGATCTATCACAGAAACAAAGAACCGAGTATTACATGCTCTCACTCATAAGCAGACCTTGATCAATTATCGTAATACTATAAGAAATGGATTGGCAGTAGTGGGAAACTGCCAGGGGACTGCAGAAACAGGATTGGCAATAGTGGGAAACTGCCAAGGGAGGTGGGGGCACACCTCATCAACAAGGGCACCTGCATAATGAACATTTGTATACCTAACCCTGAATTGTACCCTACATATTTAAAATAAACAAATTTAAAAATAAAATAAAAGAAATTAATTAATATCTCCTTTTCTTACTGGGGTGTAAACAGATGCTGTTTAAAGTTGCTAAATACAGAAAGAGACATAAAATTTAAACCAGAAAAATTAACAAGAACTGTGCAAAGTGGCCATATCTGAAAAGTGGGACAGCAATTCAGTGAAATCATGGAGGATTTTTCACTTTACACTCTTTTGGACTGTTTTAAATTTTTTCATGGGCATATATTACTATAATAATATTAGTAACAATGAAATATAATTACCCCCAATGCTAACTAGAACATAGATTACCAGCATCTCACTCACACAATCCCATCATTTATATTATTTCATTTCAAGTGCTGAACACAGTTATATTTCAAGATTTTATTTGATATTTTCAGAAGAAATAATACTTTTATTGTGTAATTTAAATAGGAAAACAACCCAGGTGGAATCGTCTGAGTTCCTGATTGCTTTTTACACCAGTAACTTTAACAATGTAGCTTTTAACTTACCATTAGTTCTCAAGACAAAAATTAGAGTCCTGTGAAGTGGGAGAAACAGTACCTTTCTTGAGGCAACCAAAGTAGCATTCAGGAGATTCTAGAACACCAAACAATTATCATTAAAATTCAAAAATTCTCCAATCATTTTATTCTTTTTAACCTTTTAATCCCAAGAGTCCAATCATGGGTTCAAATAGACCCCCAGGTTGAGACTAATATGAGAGGAAATTGATTATTTTCTGCCTAGACCAAATATAATTCCCTTCTAAGTATGGCAATAAACCAAGAGGAAGTTGTTTCCCAGATCACCCCAAGGGCTCCATTATATGCTTTCATTCAGCAGGATCAGTTTCTTTTAGTGAAGAATTATACATTCAGATTTTCTTACTTCACCAAAGAAGAGTTCCAGAGATAGACTCTTCTCCCTTTGCAGTAGTCCCAGAAGTGGCCCATAGAGCATGCCCTCATTCTAGTCATTCAGATGTCCAGAGATAAATATCTCTACCATGGGGTACTCGCAAAGAATAACAGTTGCAAGATCATTGGTGTCAAGCCCGACATCCAAGAGGACTATGAAACTCAGTCCAACTTCTCCAGGAAATGCTCTGGATTTTTCTATGAACACAACACTGAGTCATATTGAGAATGAACAGAATGGCAGCGGTTTGCTCACTTTTATGTTTACCTCGTCATTTTGCCTTTAAAATAAAAGGTTTCAAATCACGGATATAAAAACACTATTTTAAAACTGAGATAATATTACAATCTCTCAGGAAAGCTAACTCATCAAGATCTTTACTTTTGGAATCCCAATGAACTATACTTAAAAAGAAAAAAATAGAACCAAGAACCTCTAATAAGTAGTCATTTCCAAACAATCTAATCAAAAGACTATAGCCTTTATTATTTTTATGGTCGCTAAAATACTACAGCTATTGCTGTAACTTAGTTAAAATAAAAAGGTTCTCCAAACTCATCAAACCAAGATATATCATTAGCTAGATACATGGGATGATCCACAGACTTTTTGCATCATGATGTCCAAACCACAGGGTCTTGTGGCAATTTGTACAAACTCTAGAAGTGAAAACTTCACACAGGGGAAAAAAAAGGCAAGAAATAAATGGGACTAGTGTAATTGTTACACTAATATATTTATCTAATTATACCTTTAAGAGCTGTACATTTACTGTATGTAAAGGTTACTTCAGTTTAAGAAAAAAGAAAGAAATTGAGTCACCCTGATGTTGTAAGTTCTCAGACAGGTAAAGGTTTAGAAAGTACTGCTTTATTTGCAGGTCATCTTTGCTTTACACTGTTCCAATATACACAAGTTTCAGTTACCACAGCTCAGTTAAATAACATCAGTCTCCCAACAACACAGCACAAATTTCAGTTGCCATATACAGTATATTAACTGAGCAAAAAACATAAAACACAAACTTTACTGCTGACTCTCCAAGTCACAAATCACTACATAAATAACAGGTGCACTGATGATCAGTGAACAATCACATCACCTATTTCAACCAGGATACATTATGTCTAGCCACATGGGATTGTCTACAGATTTTTTACGTCACAATGCAAAAATTGTCTGTGACTGGCCAGTGGTATCTGAGATTCAGCTCACACAATGTGTAGTTTGTGTTGCCTCTTTGTTTCTTTTGAATAAACTCGTGTCACAGTTTATGGAATAGATACTCAACAGAGAGAACTGGCCAACAAAGATGAAAGTGTAGTGAAGAAATGAAAAGTGATAACACTGGAAATGAAATTAGACAAATATATACAGCACAGAAGACAAGACTGACTGAGAAAGTTGACACTGTTGCCATTCAAGAGACTCTAGAGACCAGAGGAACTTAGTGAACATAAATGAGCAAAGCATTTGTAACAAAAAAGATGAAGATGTCATAGAGGAAGTGATGTCAGGAAAAATGCTCACATTAAAGAAACTCTCATAGAATTTCTTGACATTGAATTCACAAAGGATAAAGTGCCAGAAGCTGATCCAAATTTAGGAGTGTGACAATTCACCAAGACAGAGAAAAGATACTCATTTCATATCTTATATGTATATATATATATATATTAAGTTACATGACAAAAAGAAAGCAAGCACTGGTCAAACTATTTTTGAGAATTTTTTTTACAAAGAAGTAATTCACTTCAATTCTCAGTGTTTCTAATGTCTTAAATTATAGTCTTATAAACAAATATTCGTTTTACTATTTTTTTCATTTTCCTGTACATTTCCCACTGATGATAAGAGTTTGAGTTTTGTTTTTGTTTTTGTTTTTCACATTTTTAAGGATTGAGGAACAATTGCAATTTTACTCATGGATTATTGAGATTGTTTTGCATGGATTCAGCTCGCAAGTCATTTTCATAGTCCCACACACTATGCAAAGTGAGGACTGTCTACTTAGACTACATTGTTAGTCTAAGTAGACTACCGAAAGTAGAACACCGAAAAGTCATTTTAGAGGGGAACAGGTTTCACTGAAAGAGGAGCCTCCTGGTCATTTTAATGACAGATCAACATCAGGAGGGTCTTTCTTCACTTATCTCCTTTTTTTCTTCCACTTTTGTCATTCATACCATTTGGATTCAGCATAATCCAAGTCTAAATGCTTAATTTGAGTGGGCACAGATGTGCTTTTTTTTTTAAATTAAAAAAATTCTTTTACAATTCCTATCAGTTGAGTAATATATGTGTTGAGGGAGTGGGGAGGGGTAGTTCATAACTCAAATAGTTCCCTCAGGAAAATGATCTCTTTTCTAATGTAAAGCTGAGAGATTTGTTTCCCATCCCTAGTCCTCAACAAACTGGTGTTTGAGTATATGGGGGAGACATGGCTTTTTTATGGCCTTGCCTGGAGTTAAGGAGTCCTGAATCTGTGTTTGACGTCTCTCTACTGTTTCATAGGTCCTCATTGCCAATTTCTAATCTGCTGCTGTTGAATCAGATGTATGCTGTGGTTCTCTGTTTCTCCTTCCTCCTCCTACTCCCTCCCTCACTCTTTACTCTTCTGTAGCTCAATCTCTCTCTCTCTCTCTCTCTCTCTCTCTCTGCCTCCTTCTTCAAGCACCAGTGATCATCCCTAATCACTTGGGCCACCTCAATTCTCCCTAGCTCTGAAGATTCCTTGATTGCTGGCTGTGATCCCCAATCAATCGTAATCCAAGCAATATATTTTAAAATGCTAGACTTCAAGCTATACCCTCCAGAAAGCTCTCAAACCAGACTTTCGGCTCACTCCCTTGTGGAGAAGGTAGGTCCCATCCAAGACATAGGAGAAACAAAGTGGCTGGGATCAATCTGCCCAGTGAAATGCACTGCCAACTTTACTCTACTGAAGCCACCCCTTTGCTCTCCAAATTCCCCTAATTTTATCCAGCACACACCTCCATCGGGGTCCTCAACCCAGAGAGGGACAACCAGAGCCTTGCCTTCCTTCAATACTATTGTTTGGCATGGTCCTGCACCATGTTGGAAATGCTCTGCTCAGGGATTCTTCCAGATTCTAGTGCCTAGAGTCGTCAGATGCCTGGGATATCAGGTCATATGCCGCTAGACCTGATGTTTTTTACCTACACCAAGTCTACCCGAAAGTTTCTAAATTGTCACTCCCACCTCAAATGTTGAGATTGATTAAACCCTGGTACTGTCCTTCTCTCTCTTATCTAGCTCCCTTTATTTTTCATCATCTTTTGGTCGGGCTCAGGCTGATCCTTATGCCATAACATTCTTCTGCTAGGAGAGCAGATCTTTTGGCCTAGAATTCCCAGACAAAATCTTATTTCCCCTACACTCAGGGAAGAAGACAAAAGTTCAAATATTGCCAGCTTTGTTTCTTGATATACGAAAGTAATCTCTACACAAGGCCTAGATTTTAAGGCAGTCTTCCTGCAAAATCCTCTTTTGGATTTTAGGTAGTGACTATTAATGTCTACACTTTGTATTCCATGGTAGCATTTCTAACTTCCACCCCAGCCCCTATCCCTATTCATCCTCACCTCCATTGAGATGAAGGGTTCCATCTGAATAAGAAGACCAAGTCATGAAAATGCAAAGGAGCGTGGACATGATGACTTCAAATACTGTTCCACTTAAATAAAATAGATGGGATAACCAGAAACACCCCCATGTCAGAACTGCACAAGAGCTGTCTATAAAGAGAAGATGGCAGTGGCTTTGGATCGAGTGACTGGCCGGTGAGTCCCCTAAGAGGACCATGACTTTATGTATATAACATTAGAAAAAAGGAGGATTCAACTGAGGGCAGACAGAAGGGAATTTAAAAAAAAGCTCGAGGAGATTTCCAGCCTCCCTGTCAAGGAAATTTATCTCTGCTGTTTCCACTTTGCCTAGCAACTTTATATGAACAAAACCTGAGAAAGACTAGTTAAAATTTTAGAAATATTTGAAGTTAAAATTAAAATGCAAGAGTTACATGCACATAAAACCAATAGAGGCTAAAAAGTAAATTAAAAGCTTGAAGAAAAACATAAAAATTTTTAAAAGAATTAAAAGGGTTAAAATTTTGAAAGACTAAAATGAATAAGATTAATCAAAGGAAATAAAAAAGACCATAAATACCAAACAATATAGTATATAAAAGTTATTAAGCAAGAATTTCAAATTAGAGGGAAAAGGTGATTTTAAAAGTTAGGAGAAAACAGAAAATTGCAGAAATAATTTGTTGCACTGGGCTAAATCACCTAGATACCCCCTACAAATTTAAGAACTTTCTTCTCTAACTCTTTTAATGGTTTTCTGCTGACTCTTGGGTAATTGCCTCTACTGAAGAAAATCACTTCACTCTGACACAGCCACATCCACTGTGGAGATATAAATCATTGTGGGAAATAAAGACCACACCCTGTCATGCCAACTTGAGACAACTCTAGCTAGCTATTTTAGCTTTGGAGCTCCCCAGGAGTATAATGGGTGTTTGGTGAGATGCACGAGCTTCAGGCAATGGGATATTTAGGGATTCTTTACTTCAATAAAATATATAGAAGTACAGTGGTCTAGGACATCCTAGAACACCTCCCCCACAAAAGAAAAAGACAAATTATCACATCCCACACTGTCCACCATAAAAAAGAAAGCACTAAGCCTGGAAAAACTCTTTGCATTCTAGATGCAGCATGTTTTACCTGGAAATACTGTTCCCAAATACCTGGTAATACAGAAGGCTACCAGATTTCAGAGAGACCCGGAATAAGGGAGGGTTTTGCAGCAGGATTAAGCTGAAGTGCTAGCAACCCTGATGCTTGAGCCATGCAATGCAGCCATACCCTGCAGGGCTAGAGGTATCCGTGCTGGGGAAGGATACTGTGTGGAGTGTATGGCAAGCCCCAATGGGAGAATCCGAGGGATCTGGAGCAAGGTCATGTAGTCTTCAGCAGAAAATCATGGATCTTTTGAAAAACGATTCTTGGTGGGCTGGCTGGATCTTCATAGAGGCAGAACATCTAACCACAGGAGACCAAGTGAACTTGCAGCCAGAACTTTCCATCATGAACTGGATCTTATTCAATCTATGAAGCCACAAAGTTAGATTGGCCCATCAGCAATCCAGCATAAAATTAAGGTGGAGCGTAGGCAGGAGAGAAGAGCCAAAGCAGGCTGCACAAGCCAGTAACCCAGACCCCCACAGGTCCACCACTGTTGCACCGTGCTCCTTCCTCCGTTAACGCCTAGAGGAAAAAAACCAAAGAGAAGAAAAGAAAACAAGTGTTGTTCATGAATAGGTCAGCTTGGTATTTGGATTCAAACTGAAAATGAACAGCAGCTGCACTAAAGCCTCACTTGAACTTTAAAGTGCCCTTAAAGGACAGTGCTGAGAGGACGTCATCCAAGTAGCAGGTTTTCAGGTTGTGCATCTGGTCAACCACTTTGAGTGGGAGAAATCATGGCCTGAGGTTAGCCCAGCATTTATATGAGCTGATGGACTGTGTCAAATGCCTCAGTTGGTTGGTCATTTTCCTGAAAAGAAATCTGTGGGATTTCTAAGCATCATGGACTTAGAAAATCTGGGGTAGAGTAATGTGATGGACCAAAGAAGAGACACAAGGTGGGAAGATCTAAATTTGACATGTTAACAGACATTAGAGAGTATCCACCTTGAAAGAGTCACCAAAAACCAACTGGATACAAAGAGTAAGCAAACTGACATCAGTCAGCCTCTGACACAAGGGGGTATACTAATGGAGCAGCTGTAGAGGCAGAGATGGATGCTATTCATAGACTCAAGAGTATGGGCTCCCACTTATCAAGGCAAATCTGGCTGTTGCAGCTGCTGCATGTCTAGCCTGCCAGCAATAGATGCCAAGGCAGAGGCCCAACCATATCTCGAAAAGAACAACCAGTCGGCCAGGCACGGTGGCTCAAGCCTTTAATCCCAGCACTTTGGGAGGCCATGATGAGGGGCTTGCCTGAGCCCATGGGCTTGAGAACAGCCTGGGCAACTTGGCGAGATCTCATCTCTACAATAAATCAAAAAATTAGCCAGGGTGGTAGCGCACACCTGTAGTTCCAGCTACTTGGAGGGCTGAGGTGGAAGGATCACCTGGGCCCAGCAGGGCGATGGAGTGAGAATCCAACTCAAAAAAAAAAAAAGAAAAAGAAGAACCAGTCACAGGGTATGAAGTTAACTCCATTGGAATGCCTCTGTCCTAGAAGATATTTTAGCAGGAATTGCCACCTATTCTGAATATGACCCAGTCTTCCCTTCCTACATAACCTCAGCTGAGGGCTTTAGGAGTGTTTGATTCACCAATACAGCATCTCATATAACATCATACCGGAGCAAGAAACCCACGTGTCAGCAAAGGGTACATGACATGGTATCACCTGGACCAATCACATATGGCTCTGACCAGAAGCTAGCAAACAGAGCAATGAAACAGCCTGTTAAAGGCTCAGTTAAAGCACCAAATCAGAGATGATACCCAGTAAGGACGATACCATCCTCTGGGACACATTATATATACTAAATCAATGACCATTATATGGCGTTGCATCCTTAATAAGAAGAATATCCAGGTCTGGAAACCAAGGGTTAGGAGCAGGAGTGGTCATGCCTACTACCATTCCCAGTGACCAGTTAGGAAGTTTGTACTTCTTATTATCTTAACTCTAAGCTTCTTGTATTTAGATGTCTTGGTTCCCATAGCGGTTACACTTCAATGAGGGACACAGAAAAACTCTCAGTGAACATTAAGTTGCTGCTGCCATCTCATTTCAGGCCCCTCAAGCCAAGGGACTCAAGCAAGCAAACAAGAAGAATTGCCATCCTAGCTGGGGCAATTGCTCAGTGGGCATAATAATCAGGGGCTAGAATCCCCCAGGGATAGGAATCTGTGCCCTCTATGAGTTAAACCAATAAACTATCAGTGGTAAAAAGTGGAGGATTAGCAAAATCTAGAACAGATCATAAAAGATATGAGTATTCATAGTGGACTCATATGTATCTACAGAGCCACTATCTTTTCTTGTAAGTTTTTTTATAGTTTCCCACAAGAAAAGAGACTCGTCAAAGCTTCTTCAAGATCATAGATGAAATTAGCAGATGCAAGCGGTACTAGAGGTATACTGCCTTGAGTTCTGTGTTGTGAGCCACCTAGATATCCCATTGAGGAAGAAAGGACTTGTTCCTCTAGCTTGGGGAAGGTTATCGACTGACATCTTTCAGCTGTCAATTCTGAGAAACTGCCTCAGTTGAAGAGAGACACCTTCCGAAGGGCTTTTCAGGCAGCCTGTATCCCATAACTCATTGATATAAGCGGTATAAAGACCTATTGATATAAGAGGCATAAAGACCCAGCCACCCCCAACTTGGAGCAACTCCTCAGCTTGGGAGGGATCATCCTACATCCTCCTTTTCTTATTGTTTCATCGGTGACTGGTACCAAGACATGAAATTGAAAGTTATCTTCTAAGGTTTCCTCTCCCAACTCCCGACATTCAATGAGTGATTCTTTTGGCCCATCCCTACACCAAATGCTTCACCTGCATAGTCTCCTTTATACTTCACTACGGCCCGCTGCAACAGTGACGACTGTTAGCTCCATTTTGCAGATAAGGATGATCCTGCTTGGAGATTTGAAGTAAGTTTTTAAGGTCACACAGTAAAGTGGAGGAAACTAACTTCTCTCTGCTTTAGAATCAGACTCTGGGCCACTTCCCTACACAGTAGTCCCCTCTCCTTACTCATAGTTTGAATTTCCTCAATTTCTGCTATCTGCAGTCAAACACTGTCTGAAATATTAAACAGAAAATTCCTGAAATAAACAATTTATAGCATTTAAATTGGGCATCGTTTTGAGAAACATGGTGAAATCTCATGCTGTCTTATTCCATCCTGCCAAGGATGTGAATCAGACCTTTGTACAGTGTCTCCACACTGTATATATACCCTTCCAGTTAGTCATTTAGTAGCCATCGCAGTGACTAGATAGAAGAAAAATACAGTCTACATAGAGTTTGGTGCTATGCATGGTTTTAAACATTCACTGGGGGTCTTGGAACATATACCCCACAGATGAGGGGAGACTCTTGTACTGTTTCTGCATGGGAAAAGGCAATATATTCCTATTTTTAACTGTCATCTCGCCTACTCATTTTTGGAGAGGAATATTAATTATCCAGAGGCAATTTTTTTAACAAAATATTCCCTCTCACCACAAAGAACAGAAGTTCATTAACGTTACCTTATGCATAGTTGGCATGCTACACATGGTAATAGTGGCGATAAGGATCTCTTAGTATCTAGAAACAGGCCTCATGGAAAAGAAAATAAGTTAGGAACAAAGCTTCAAATGCTTAACTCATCTGGATGCTTTTCAGCTGCACTTTGTTAGTGTTGGCTCAACCGATGTTCATTGGTTGGCATGGCTTAGCACGCTCTCTATCTTTTCTTTCTGCTTGGTGTATCTTTCCACTTAACTTCCTTTTACTGATTCCTTAAAATATCCCCTCCTGTCTCTAGGTCACAACTGGAGGGAAGCCTTCTCAAGTGTTGTTGGCAGTCTATGGTTTTGCCTGCCCTTGGGGAAGCCCAATAAAATATAGCTAGGAGTAAGGGGTGTGAGACTGGCCACCTACGCTTAAAGATTGTCTGGGAAAGGAACTCTCTGTGAAGTAAACAGAACGAGGCAGGTCTTCTGAAGGTTGATCTCTCAGGTGTATTGTGGAAGACACATCAGGGACAGAGTTCACATTGAACACTTTACCACTTGAGTAAGGCTTTAACTAATTTATTACAAGAAATCACCTATATCTCTTTTTTCTTTTCTTACTGGTTGCTGCAGTTTCAAAGTGTGATGTAGGCCAGGACTTCAAATGTGTTTCTTATGCAGACTTGGGAATGCGACCCCTAACAGGGACCAAGAGACACAAACTCCAGGATTGGTTCTATGGGAAATATGGCATTATGAGATAGTCTGTTTGTTCTACAAATTTCCTAAAAGTAAACAATAGCAGAGAGATTACATGATCTGAACATCGTTTTGAATGATAATCTTGACAGAGGGGTTAATGAGATGTTGAAGGAAGAAGAAACAAAAGAGAGCAGTTAAGATGCTTTGCACTACTTTAGATGAGAGAAAAAAAGGATCTTACTATGAAAGAAGCAATGGAAATGGAGAGAAGAACTCAGAGGGATTTACGATAGGAAAATAATTAAGGCGCCAATGACAATGAGATAGTGCAGTGCATTGGCACGGGTGGTAGGAGAAAGATGCTATGATGTGAAGATAAGATTGACAAATTTAAGGAGGATTTGGGATCTTTAGTGAAAATGAAAGTACAGGTGGAGCAGAAGATTGTGTGTGTGTGTGTGTGTGTGTGTGTGTGTGTGTGTGTGAAAAGAATGACACATGACATGTTTGATTTTTGAACCCACTGCAGTTGTGTTTTCTTCAAGTCACCCATATGGAAATTTCCAGAAAGAAGTAAAAATCTGGGTCTGGAGCTTAGAATACAGGTTGGCACAGGACATATACATTTGGCAACATCTGATGAAGCATTGGTGTGGTTCCAACAGGACAAATTACTTTGATGTTGATTGTAGCTTTTTCACTTCCAAGCTTTCTTTTCTGTGAATGCTCTGGCTGTATAACTTG
>CAUYQG010135259.1:0-10138 GCA_963574415.1 Tarsius wallacei
TTCCAGAAGCAAAGTCTCAATTTCTCAACCAACTCATCTTTGACAAAGTCCCAACAACCACTGGGGAGAGGAGAACCTACTCAGTAAATGGTACTGGGAAAACTGGCTGATCATATGCAGAAGATTGAAACAGGACCCCTATCTATCACCATACACAAAAATTAACTCTAAATGGATCAAATACCTAAATGTAAAACCTCAAACTGTAAGAATCTTAGAAAAAGCAGTGGATACCCTTATGGAAATTGGAACTGGCAGCCACTTCTTATTCAGAACCCTAAATGCCCATACCTTAAGAAATAAGATAAAGTGGGACCTCATCAAACTAACGAGTTTCTGCAAAGCAAAAGAAACCATCAAAAGAGCAGGAAGACAGCCCACAGAATGGGAAAAAATATATCTGTATGTCTGTATATCTGACAAAGGCCTAACATCTAGGATCTACAAGGAACTCAAATGCACCAAAAGGAAAAAAACAAACAGCTCCATTCAAAAGTGGGCAAAAATGAGTAGACACTTCTCAAAAGAAGACATACAGGTAGTCAACAGACACGTGAAAAAATGCTCAGCCTCACTCATTATCAGTGAAATGCAAATCAAAACCACAGTGATATCACCTAACCCCAGTAAGAATGGCCATCATTAATAAAACAAACAACAGATGCTGGTGAGGATGTGGGGGAAAAAGGAACCCTTCTACACTGCTGGTGGGAATGCAAACTAGGGCAACCTCTTTGTAAGACAGTATGGCAGTTTCTGAAAGAATTAGAAATTGACCTGTATAATCCGGCTATTCCCCTAATTGGGGATATACCCAGAGAAACTCAAATCATTTTACCAAAAAGATACCTGCACATATGTTTGATGCTGCTCTGTTCACAATAGCAAAAACATGGAACCAACTATGTTGCCCATCGAAGCTGGAGTGGATTTTTTAAAATGTGGTACATATACACAATGGAATATTATGCATCCATAAAGAACGACAAACATACGGACCTCACAGCAACTTGGATGGATTTAGAGTCGATCATACTCAGTGATCTGTCACAGAAACAAATAGCAGAGTACCATATGTTCTCACTCATAAGCAGACCATGAACAATTATAATACCATAAGAAAGCAATTGACAGTAGTGGGAAACTGTCAAAGGAGGAGGAGTGGGATTGGCAATTGAGGGAAACTGCCTGGGGTGGGAAGGGCATACCTCATCAACAAGGGTACCTGCATAACCAACATTTGTATACCTAACCCTGAATTGTAGCCCACATCTTTATAATAAAATAAAATAAAAAAGAAAAGGAAAGAAAGAGCATAAGAGATCTGAAAGGCAAGAGGAGAAATCAAAGTGCTGGAGTTTTCAAGAAAGAGGTTGCAGAGAAATAGTGGAAGCAGCTATGGTGCTTGCGGGGGTACTCTGGGAAGACAGACCTAAAAAGATCGTGATGGGTAACTCAGGCACCCTTGTGCACTCTTGTCAAAAAGAATCTATCTTGACTAGCAAACATTGCTTTTCAAGGTGGGAAAATATTTTTTAACCAGATGGTTTTTTTGTTGTTGTGACAGTATGGTATGCTGAGAATGGCCTATAGGGCAGCCCAGTTTCACTCAATTTATAATACATTGATACTCACTAAATTAAGCAAGGAAAGAAAAACAACATTTCCCAAAGTGCTTTGCAGAACACTAGTACCCACTTGGAAATTTACAATGGACATTAACATTCCAGTAACTGTTCTGGAAAAATGGTCAGCAAAAGAGTCTATATGACTTTAATTCAGAATCTCCCAAACTTAATGTACTACAGAACTCTTCTTTTCATGTAAGACACTTTGAGGGTCCTGGCACAAACTATAAAACATTGAGACCCAAAGTTATTGCTTGATGATGTGGGAAAAGAGAGGACATTGTATACTATTACAAGAAAAATTGTTTTAGTTTCAGCTTTAGTTCGAAGTTAACTGTTTTAACTTTAACTTCAATCAGGAAGTATGCCTATTATGAAAGATATTAGCGGGAGAAGGGAGGACAAGGGAGGGTGCAAAGGAGGAGGTGGGGAGAAATAATCTGCCAAGGTCACAGAGAGCAGGAGGATGTTGATCTTGCAGAAAAACCAGTAAAGAGCTAAAGACACAGGACTCTTGCTTGATGGAGAGATAAGAAGTTTTGCATAGCCAGGGCCAGTAAGATGCTTTATTAGAGGGAAGACTTCCATAAAAATCAGTAAAGGAAAACAAAATACTTAAAGATTGTAAAAGTATAAGAAAAGAGAATTTACTAGTAATGCTCTGAAAGAAAGAAAAGTCTGCGACAAGAACAAGGCAATGTCTACAGAAGGGAATCCAGATCAGTGCAGAATTAGTCACACAAGTTAAATATTACACCAAGTTCCTCAGTGAAGTAGCCTGGGAAAATGATATGAATTGCAAGGCCAACCTTTGTATTTACTGTGTATCATTATGGTTTATTGTATAAATCGTTACAGGTGAATATATGAAATAACTACATATTCTTCTCATAACAAAGTACTTTTCTCAATTTTATGAAGTTCTGAGTTAAATAAACCTACTGGTTGAAAATGTAAATGAATAACTAGAAAATAAATTGAAATGTAATCAAATATTTAATTTCAAAGATGGAAAAAATATTGCACATAGAATTTGGTTCTTCCAAAAAAAGTTTGAAATGAGTAGTGATGGCCATTGCTAGTGCAACAAGTCTTTCTTTCAGAGGCCTGCTAAAAGGTGCATGCTAATTGGAATCTGGAGGATGGGGACCGGACCGGGTGTCAGTCAACAGATGCAGTCTGGATTTGGTAAGGCATTTGTCACAGATAACACTGCTGGAAACAAAGCTTACACACTGATCCTAGAACAAGCCGAGCAAGGAGAAGCTCCCTATCTCAGTGCATCCACTAAGGACCAGCTTTCTGCCATAAAGCAGTTGGGCTCCTGCTTCAAAGGAAAAAGCAGATCAGATGCTAATACTTCTTTTCTGTGTAAGATGACTCTGAATATGTTTCCAAAAACAGCTTTCAGCTCTGAAAAATCTAGCTTTATCTTCTTGACTACAGGATGTCATTAAATGAGTGCCCTTACTGAATGTAAAAAGGAGAGAGGGTGAGAACAGGGGGTAGAAGGAAAAGCAAACTGATGAATAAAAACTGAGCTTTCAGACCTAGTGCACAGCACCTGCCTATGGTCAGATGAGGTTTTTAAAATAAGTAGGAAAGCTGCTGCCCACTGGAATAAGTTCTTTACAAAGAAAGACACAGGTATTAACCTTTATTATCCTCAAACTTTGAGAATGACAGTCATAAGGCCCTCAAAAAATATATTTAAAAAACTGAACTAAACTTTTTGTTTGTTGATGAGCTGCAGAAATTACTCAAGTCAGTTGCCTTTAAAATCAATGTGCTCAAAACATGTGCCTCTAACTGAGCATCTCCATCAGAATCATCTGTACCCCCCACTCAGCTCTACTCATCGTAATTTCTGCATTGGAGCTCATAAGCAACCCCTTATTCCCAGTCCAGCCCCATCCAGTTCCCCAGGCCCAGATGAATATTAGAAATGCTAAGGTTTGAAATCCATTGCTTAGAATTTCCAAGACAGATTTATCACTGAAAACCCAATTTGGACTGCTCCTCATCTGAGGGTTCCCATTCACACCCTGCATCTCACCCCACCATGCAGTTAACATTTAGCACTGTTTTAGTAATTTCCCTATTTTAAATTTGCTTTTTTGGGATATGTGTATGTTGTCCTTTCCTGTTCTGTTTTCCACCCTGCTATTACAGTTGTATTCTACAACTCTAAGATAAGCCTATGAGTTTCAGGTGTATCCTGTCAGTACCCAGGTTACACTCAGAGCTCTCAACAGGGGTCTCTAACAGCCTGCCTTGACTTGTCACTGTTATTCCTTTAAGTCTTAAATGACTTTTCAGTATTAAATAATAACTCTACTCCCAGGAAAGACATCCTCATTATTGGTGAGCAATTTACCAACATGAATTAGGATTTTAATCTTTTTTACTTATCCACTAAATAAATAGTAATATAAACATAAAGAGATATATAGAATGATAGATAAATGCCCATCATGGGTTATTTAACATATAATGCTAAACATCTGGAAGCCATCAAAATGTTTGTTAAGTAAATATTACAATCCATGTGAAGGAAAGCTGTAAATAATATTCAAATGTCCTTGCCATGTAACAAGAATAAAAAATTTAGAAACAATATTAAATCAGACCATTTAGTCAGTTTGGGCTCAGCTCAAAAGCTTTCGTCCCCAAAGACTACCTGTGCCATTCAAAACAGGAAGAGAAACCAAAAATAAAAACAAAGAAAAAGAAGAAAAATAATAAATATTAAAATTTAGCAAAAGTTGAGAGAGGAAGGAAAGAGAGCAAAGGAATAAATGAAAATAAATGAAATTATCAAAAATTTAAAATAGAACATGATACCGAAGAGTTTATTAAGCATGATGAAACTGAACTCCCTCAGTTCCACAGTGTTCTCCCCAGGTGTAATGTATCAGTGACCTCACCTGCTTAATTGCTGGCATGGCTAGAGCACTAAAATCCTGTGAATACTGCCTAGGGCAGTAGACTTTTGAAAAAGGAACCCTTATAATAAAAGAAAAAATATAAGAAGAAAATGCATTGTTTTTAGTTCTTGTCAAATAAAAGCAGCCTTTTCCCAGACAGATACCTTAGTATGATGCTAAGTATGGAGGGAAAATGAGTGCATAATAGAAAATTCAACTGTATGAATTTTTACTCATGCATTCAACTGAAAGAAGTTTAAACTACAAACTGTGAGATGCAACAAATAGAATGTTCGTTAATTTTCTGTATTGTAAATCAATTTCTATTTTAAGCCCCTCCTCTGCCAAAGTATTAGAATATTCTATCTATTTCCATTTATCCTTACTCCACAGCTTTTTCCTCTGTATTTTGACTCTGAATGTCAAGGTATGAGAATTCATTGTGCTGTTTGTTCAGTTTTTCATTAAGTCATTCTTTATGCCCAACCACAAAGCTCCATTCTATTAGCCAGCTCTTTCTATTAACTTGTGCCATTCATGGCTATAAAGGAATCTTCCTGATATGTCTATGCCTTGCTGAGCACTGGAAATACGTATCTGCAAGGGTGCCCAAGGCCCCATTAGTCCAGATATAGCACACAGCAATTTTTATTTTTTAGAGTTTCACTAACTCTCCACAAATTCTTCTCTTTCCCGTATTCATACATATGAAATGTGACTTTGTCTTTCAATCTCTTCAATCTTCAATCTGACCTTGGAACTTGTTTTAACCAAGTACATGTAAGCAGCCATGGTATAAGAAGAAACTTAAAAGGTGCTTGTGCACTGAGCTGGTGTCTTTTACTTGAGACCATGAAAACAACATAAATAAGCCTCACCTAATCTTTTGGTCCTCTTCGCTTTTTTCTGTTTTGTTTGAGTGGGGTTCTCATTCCGTAACCAATGCTGGAGTACAGTGGCACAATCACAGCTCATTGCAACCTCAAAGTCCTGGGCTCAGACAATCTTTCCACCTTAGCCTCCAGAGTAGTTGTGACTACAGACCACCACGCCCAGCTTTTTTTTTTTTTTTTTTCTTTTGAGAGTTGAGTTCTCCCTTGTTGCCTAAGCTGGTCTCAAACCCCTGGGCTCAAGCAGTCCTCTGGCCTCGGCTTCTCAAAGAACTGGGATTATAGGTAGGAGCCACTGAACCTGGCTCCCTTCACTCTTAATCTCACTAGATTCAGCATAAGGCAATAATTATAGTTCTCAGTGTGAGAGTTTATATTGGAATAATGTCTATAGATATACCAATCCCTTGAATTGAAAGACAATATTGTTAGAATGGCAATTTCTCCCTGGATTGATCTTTGGAGTCAGTATAATCCTTTATTAAAACCTTAGCAAGTTTTTGTGTAGAATTTGACAAACTAATCCTACATTTTATATGGAAATACAAAGAACCTAGTTAACCAGAATTCACTCTACCTTATTTAAAACTGATTCTTTCAAGGCCATGTGGTATAGCATATGTGGATAAACATGTAAAAAATGGAATATAATGGAGCACCAAGAACCCCTCACAGTTCTAGTCAACTGGTTTTTGCACAAAGGGCACCAAGGGAATTCAATGAGTGGTCTTTCCAACAAAAGGTCCAATAATATAACCGTATTTGAAAACAAAAGAAAAAATACCTTAGATCAACACAGCAAGTAAGTTAAAATGAACCACAGACGCAAATGTAAGAATTAAAAAAACAACAATACAAAACAACCTATAGAAAGAAACACAGCTGGCCTACCCTGTAGTTTTTGCACTTCTCAGCCTCTCCTCACTCAATCATGTGAGCTAATTTCTTAAATATCTCTCTTCTCTTTCTCACAAAAGAGAATCTGTTTCTGAAGAGCCCTGACCTATATAATACTTTATAAATATACACACAGAAATCTTCAACAAGTACTAGCAACAAAATCCAATCTCATATAAAAATGATTATATAGCATGACTAAGTGAAATTTATTCTGGGAAAGTAAAATTAGTTCAATATATAAAAATCAATGTAACATGTCATTAATATAATAAACTGGAAAATCACGCTCATCTCAATAGACGTAGAAATAAATCATCTGACAAAAATCAACACCTTTCATCATACCTACACTTTACAAAGTAGAAATAGAATGGTATTTCCTTAATATGGTATGAAAAACATCTATGAATAAATCTATAGGTAACATGGTTAATGTTGAAAAATTGAAAGCTTTTGTCTATGAACAGGAACAAGACAAGAGCATCGGTTCTTACCATTTATTATCTACTAGTTATTGTAATTGGGAAGAAAAGAAAACAAAAAAATTGGGCAAGAAAAGGAAACAAAACATGTTCATATTGAAAATAAAAAAGTAAAACTGTATAATTACAGATTATAAAATATTGCATATAGCAAAATGTGACAAATGTGCGTACATACACAAATATTAGAGCTGAGAAATGATTTATACAAAGTTGTTGGATGCAAGAACATGAAACCAAGCATGCTGTCCAGCAAAAGAGGACTGGATACAAAAAATGTGGTACTTATACACGATGGAATATTATCCAGCCATAAAGAAGAAGAAAATCATGAACTTCGCTGCAACCTGGATAGAATTGGAGTCTATAATACTGAGTGATCTTTCACAGAAACAAAGAATTGAATATCACATGTTCTCACTCACAAATGGACCTCAAACAACTACCATAGTACTATAAGAAAAGGATTGACACTAGTGGGAAACTGCAGGGAAGGGGGAGGAGGGAGGGTGGTTAGGTGGAATTGACAGTAGTGGAAGGGGGACTACACCTCATCAACAAGGGTACCTGCACAATTAATATTTGTATACCTAACCTTGAATTGTACCCCAAAATTTAAAAATAAAAAAATTTGTTAAAAAAAACAAAGTTGTTGGATGCAAGCACAACATAAAAAAATCAGTTGTATATTTGTACACCAGCAATGAACAATAAAAAATAAAATTAAGAAATGTCATTATTCTTAATTGCACGTATAGTATCATCAAAATAATATAATAAAAAGAAATAAGTTTAATGAAAATATGACAAACATTAATGTCAAAAATACTATTGAACATGACTTTAAAGGCCCTAAATAAAGTTAAAAGATGTTTTAATCATAGATTTAAAAATGTCAATACTTCCCAATTGATCAATAGATTAAAGGCAATTCTTATCAAAAATCCCAATTTTCTTTTTTGTAGAAATAAACTAAAATTGAAATTCATTGGGAAATTCAAGGGATCCAAAAATAGCTAAAACAATGTTTAAAAAGAAGAACCTGGAAGGAGAACAAAATGGTGTTGCCCCAAAGAGAATGAGCCTTTGAAGATATGCTACAGATATTACTGATAATAATGACTAAGCAATGACTGGAAGAGTTTGTGAATATGACAGACTGTTAAAAATATGAGAATTCAGGGTTCACAATGGATTATCCCCATGACTGTTAATGGCACCCAGAAATATTCCATATTAAAGATTAAAATTAAAAAGTGACTTTAGTGTTAAAATTCGAAGGTTTTGAAAAGAGAAGTGGTAGCAGATGGTCAAGTATGATGTCAAATTCTTTAAAAGAACAGAGAATTTTGAGGAGGAAAGTTCTAGAACCAACAGCCGGAATCAAGAAGCAGTCATATTTTTGTGACATAAGAATTACAAAAATTTTAAAAATGATGTGACGGCCAGGCCTAGTGGCTCAGCCTGTAATCCCAGCACTTTGCGAGGCTGAGGCAAGTAGATTGCCTGATGCCATCGGTTCCAGAACAGCACGGACAACTTGGTGAGACCTCATCTCTACAATAAATAAAAAAATTATCCGAGTGTGGTAGCATGTGCCTGTAGTTCTGGTTACTTGGAAGTCTGAAGCAGAAGGATTGTTGAACTCCGCCCTGGAAAACAGAGTGAGACTCCAACTTTTTGATGTGACTTCACAGAGCATCAAGGGAAATCATTAATTCAGTAGAGGAGCAGTATCCTATTGATGTCAAGAAGAGACCAATAACTGAAGAGCATAAAGAGATAGAGAATTTTGGTGATGACATTATAAGATCTTGAGGAATTTGAGAGCTTAGGGGGACTGAGTAAAATCAAGGAATTGAGTCAAATTAGGGAATATACATATTCATATAGGGGAAAATCTAAGTATAGAAACAAGGAATTTTAGGATTCCAGTGGTCATTGAGGTAGACAAGGACATAAAGAATGATTGGTTCTGTCCAATCTATTTACCAGAGAAAGATAAACAGGTTATAAATAGTTCTTCTCCTTGAACTTGGTTGAAGTGGTAATTTGCAGCCTAGATGGCACTGACTAGTGGTTTACCAAGGAGAAGAGCTAGGTAAACACATTAGAGCTAGTTAAACACATGCTATGTCATAGCCAGGAAGAGCATGTGGTGTTCCTATGTCTGTGTTTTAACCCAGAACATATTTGATTTTAATAGAGTTCTGAATGGTGGCCCATCAGAAATCAGTTTATAGTCATTGTATTTACGAAACTGCCTTGAATTTTATGAGATATTACACTCTTGATGACCTAGACTAGCAGTTCCTTAATTGGAAATGACTGAGTTTACTTTCTCTCCACGTTTGGATGAGTATATTTGGGTGATGTAAAAGGAACAAATATCAATGACTTGCAGCAAAATGTCTCTGATGTACTTAGTGTAGTCTATGAAATTTAAAGAGAACCTAGGGATGTGGAGTCTTTATATCTCCTCCCTCTCCTAAAACATTCATTTTCAAGTGTCAATGTTATTACTTTTCCACCTGAACTTGCTAAAATTGTGCAGAAAGATTATAACCTTATCAATAAAGTCAAATTTTAAAAAATGCACTGTGAGATTTAATTTTCAGAACCCATGAATTTCTATTGATTTGGGAGTACACAGCCAGGAGAGGTGAGAAAGAAATTTGCAATTTGTATCAAGGATGCCTATTTCAAATGCTTTTGTGTTCCAAAGCTGCTACATTTCAGAAAAATAGGTAACACTGTTGATGGGAAAAGGCATAATCTTCCTAGATATTATAGTTTTCTAAAATTAGTTTTAAATGTGAGAATAAGAGATAGTGTTAATCTGGTAAAGCTGTGAAAGTATATATTTAAAATTATATTTAATGTGAGTTTGTGGGGGAAAAAAAGAGACAATCATGTGTTAAAATGACCTTACAATAAAACGTACGTATGGGGAAAGAGTTTTCTTGCAATTTTATCTTAGAATTTACACTTTGGATTTTTAAAGTGCCCTATTACTAGAATAAAATGTGAACAACTTAAAAAAAGAACTAAGCCGGGCTCGGTGGCTCAGCCTGTAATCCCGCACCTTTGGGAGGCTGAGGTGAGTGGATTGCCTGAGCCCGCAGGTTTGAGACCCGCCTGGGCAAGCAGGCCTCATCTCTACAATAAATCAAAAAATTAGCCGGGCGTGGTAGCGTGCTCCTGTAGTTCCAGCTACTTGGAAGGCTGAGGCGGAAGGATCACCGGAGCCCAGCAGGTCGAGGCTGCGGTGGCCGGGAGCGGCCACTGCACTCCAGTCTGGGCGACAGAGT
>CAUYQG010135261.1:0-11167 GCA_963574415.1 Tarsius wallacei
TTAAAAAATTACCTGGGCATGGTAGCATGCGCCTGTAGTCCCAGCTACTTGGAAGGCTGAGGCAGAAGGATCACCTAAGCCCAGCAGGTTGAGACAGAGGTGGTCATGAGCGTGCCACTACACTCCAGCCTGGGTGACAGAGTGAGACTCCTGCTTGAAAAAAGAAAATAGGAATCTGATCTTGTCACTACCTGTTTGAAATTCTATGTTGTTTGTTTTGTTTTGTTTTTGGCTATCTGTTATCCAACTTCCCTTTGCTATTTGGGGGACATCTGCCATTGTGTGTGGTTTGGTAGTATTCAGGACCCCATTTTTTATTATGGAAATTGAAGGAGGAAGAAATTGAACCCTTCTGCTCAGGGTACTGACTCTGGAGGCAGCTTCAGCGAAGCCAGGGGACACTTGGATCTATTCATAGGATCCTGCAGAAGTGTCCACAGTGGTGGAGGTGGCTTCTCAGCAGTCTGTTTTGACTAAAAGATGGCTATTGTACTGCCTATTTTTTTGACCTGAGGGAGCTCCTTGTTTCTTTCTGTTTTCCAAGACTTATCCTTAATCTCCTGCTGATTTTGTGAGTGCCACGAAACCATCTAATAATATGGGCTTTTTAAATTTTCCTATTTCTTGCACCAACAAACTGACTCCAGATATCAGTCAGACCCCTTTGCAAGTCATACAAGGTTCACCTTATTTTCCCAGGCCTCTCTCTTGTCTATCCCAGTATGTACCTGGGCTTTTTATAATTTCTCAATAATGCTATGTCTTTTTACTCCTCCATATCCACCCAGAATATGTCTTTCCCATACACAGAATCCCTTCTGAACTTTTTTTTTTTCGAGTCGGAGTCTCACTCTGTCGCCCAGGCTGGAGTGCAGTGGCACCCTCACGGCCACCGCAGCCTCGACCTGCTCGGTTCAGGCAATCCTTGCACCTCAGCCTTCCAAGTAGTTAGAACCACAGACGTACGCCACTATACCTGGCTCATTTATTGATTTTATTGTAGAGTCGAGAGCTCGCCAATTTGTCCAGGCTGGTCTCAAACCCCTGGACTCAGGCAACCCTCTCACCTCTTTCTCCCAAAGTGCTGGGATGACAGGCGTGAGTCACCACACCCAGCTCCTTCTGAACTTTTAATACCCATTGAATTCAATGATTTCTGAGATTTCTGAGTGATTTCTGAGACGTATTTCCTCATCGTTCTTTCTTTCCTACTTCTGTCATTATTACAGTACTTATCGTGTTATATTTGAAGTATTCTACTTTGGACTAAGAAGTCCTGGGAGAGATCAGACCAACAGGGCCTGGTCTAGCACACAACATGTTAGGCCTCCTTAGTAACTATTCACTGATTAAATGAATGGAGAGATTTAAATGCATTTTTGATGATTCAGGATTATGATGAATACTCTCCTTTTTTTGTCTATTTCACTATAGCTCTTTGGAGTTAGAAAAGAGTATAGGGCCAGAAGCTGTGGCTCATACCTGTAATCCCAGCACTTTGGGAGGCAGAGGTAAGAGTGTTACCTGAGGCCTACTATTCGAGATCAGCTTGGGCAACTTGGCGAGACCTCATCTCTACAGTAAATCAAAAAATTAGACGAGTGTGGTGGCACGTGTCTGCAGTTCCAGCTACTTGGAAGGCTGAGGTGGAAGGATTGCCTGAGCCCAGCAGGTCGAGGTTGTGGTGGCTGTGAGTTTGCCACTGAACTCCAGCCTGGGCAACAGAGGGAGACTCTGACTCAAAAGAAAGAAAGAAAGAGAGAAAGAGAGAAAGAGGGAGGGAGGGGAGTATAGGATGAGGAAGGAAGGAAGGAAGGAAGAGAAAAGAGTATAGGATGATTTGTTCCTTAAAAAATATATTTTATATTTGGTATCTTAAAAATAGCTTCATCTGGGTGACAAGAGTGAGACTCCAACTCCAAAAAAAAATTGCTTTATATATTTTCTTTTCCTTTTTTTTTTTTTCTGAGTTGGAGTCTCACTCTGTCACCCAAGTTGGAGCGCAGTGGCAGGCTCCCGGCCACCGCAGCCTCGACCTGCTGGGCTCCGGCGATCCTTCCACCTCAGCCTTCCAAGTAGCTGGAACTACAGGCACGCACTACCACGCCCGACTAATTTTTGATGTATCGTAGAGACAAGGTCTCGCCAAATTGCCCAGGTAGATCTCGAACCCACGGGCTCAGGCAATCCACTCGCCTTGGCCTCCCAAAGTGCTGGAATTGCAGGCTGAGCCACCGAGTCCGGACTTCATATATTTTCTTAGCTGATTTTTGTTGTAATCATGTGTGGTAAGTTTGGGTAATAAGTTCCAGAGTGATTAACTTTTCTAAGGTTACATGATTATAAGTGACAATAATAATAATAATAACATTGACAAAAGAATAACTAGTATTTTTTTAACATTTATTATGTTCAAACACTGATTTTGTTTTAAAATCTTGCTGTTTCTAATTTGATCCTTTCCACTGTGTGGCAAGTATTATTATTATCTCCATTTTGCAGATGGGGAAATTCAGATCATCAGCTAGTAAATGATGAGACCCAAATTTGAGCCAGATCTGTTGGAATAAAATCAGTGTCCAAGACAGTGTGATGCACTGGTGAAATTTACTATGACCTCCTGCTGATTTTACTCCTAATGGTCATTTGATGGCTTATACATTCCTTTTGTGCTGTTTTATTGTCAGCATGCAATGCCATCTTGCTGCTGCTAACTCACTACTTCTTATCTATGCTGAAAACTAGGTAAGTAAACTTGTACTGTGTCTCAAATTGGGAGGGAACAATGACTATCCATGGCTTCTGTGACATCTTTTATGGAACTTCTTTTTTTTCACTTGTTTCTTGATTCACCATTGAAAGGACATAAGATGGAGTCAATATACCCAATAAGCAGTCATTTTAACATGGCTTAACTTTGTCACGTTTTTCTAACAGTTCACTTTAATTTACCCTGTAATCACTAGCCAAGGACAGAACCGGTCTCTCAGAGGTAGCTATTGATAATTGTTTTACAGCTCCCTCCTCATTTTGTTTTGTAAACAAGTTGACCTAATCAGACCTTCATGACCTTCATGACACAGACCCCATCAACATGGCAAGAATCATGTTACTAACCCACACATCTGCCTGCTGTCCCTTATGGTAATATTAGTACCTGTACTTACCTGCCCTCCATTATGACCGTGAAGCAGCCCACCACCTAATCACCTTAATCCTGGCCCCATTACAGGGAACATGAAAAGACATTCAACTTCAAACAGCAGTGGCCGTTGCTTTGTTAAACGCTGGTGTGTCCATGTGACTCTTTGAGCTATGGTCACCATGTTTCCTAGCTTTGGCTCCCTCTCCTAACTTGGGGAGGTAAATCTCCTCTCTCTCTCTCTCTCTCTCTCATTAATTTACTTTTTAAATAAACTATATGTTCCCATCTAGCTGTGAAATTCTTTGCATCTTTCACGCGGCACTGAGTCACAGACCAGACACCTCCCTCCCCCCATTGGGCCTGACCTAACAGTTTGGAGGCCCTGCTGGGAATTTTTTAACCTAACATTCATCATATTTTGTTTAATAAAAGTCCTGGAATAGTGCCTCTTCATAAATAGCTTCATTTGAGTTAGCTTGAGTTAACTCATGCAATTGAACAGAAAACAAGGTCTCTAAATAATCAATGAAGCATCAGAGTGGCCTGAGTGTTGCAATAATTGAAGTTATTATCTGTTTTTCAGCACTTGAGTTAATCCACCTGCAGGAGAGAAACAAAGACACTGACCTGCTCATTGAACCCACCACAGAAGGTCTATACTATAGACTGCTGCCACAGTGTTAAATGGCTGAAATGGTAAATAGATATACCCTGCCAAAGAAGCAGAGCTCATAGCTTCAGAAAAGCTACTGAGCTCTAGAATACTTGTTAGTAATTGTCCTTTTGAAGAGCTCATTCTTTTATTAATGTGCATTTTTTTTCTGGCTGGATATAGCGGCTTATGCCTGTAATTCCAATACTTTGGGAGACTGAGGTGAGGGTATCGCTTGGAACCAGGAGTTCAAGACCAGCCTGGGTAACATAGCAAGATCTTGCCTTTACAAAATTAAAAAAAAATAATAACAATTAGCCAGTAGTCCTAGCTACTCAGGAGGTTGAGACAGGAGGATCACGTGAATCCAGGAGCTCTGGGCTGCAGTGAACTATGATCATACTACTGCACTCCAGCCTGGGCAACAAAGCAAGACCCTGTCTCTAAAAGAATATAATCAATCAATCAATCAATATTTTTTCTATTTTTATTTTCTTTTTAGCATTTATATATGTGTGTATCAGACAAAAGGTCAAAGCTTAAATTTGCCTACAACTTTTACAATAGAAAAAAACCTACTTTTAGCATGCATACTAATCAAAGCAGCACAATAATGACAAATGCTTGGGTATTCCTGCAGTTTCAGGAGAACAATTAAGAATTGATTTCATCCGGTCACGGTGGCTCACACCTGTCAAACCAGCACTTTGGTAGGCTGAGGTGAGAGGATTGCCTGAGCCCATGTGTTCGAGATCAGCCTGGGCAACTTGGTGAGACCTCATCTCTACAATTAATCAAAAAATAAGCCAGGCGTGGTAGTGCGCACCTGTAGTTCCAGATACTTGGAAGGCTGAGGCAGAAGGATCACCTAAGCCCAGCAGGTCGAGACTGTGGCGGCTGGAAGCGTGCCACTGATCTCCTGCCTGGGAGACAGAGTGAGATACCGACTCCAAAAAAAAAAAAAGAAGGTGTAATGATAGATTACATTAAAATAAGAGAAACTTTTTTTTTTGAGTCAGAGTCTTACTCTGTCGCCCAGGCTGGAGTGCAGTGGCAGGTTCACGGCCACTGCAGCCTTGACCTGCTGGGCTCAGGAGATCCTTCTGCCTCAGCCTTCCAAGTAGCTGGAACCACAGACAGGCGCCACCATGCCTAGCTAATTTTTTTGATTTATTGTAGAGATGAGGCCTCACCAAGTTACCCAGGCAGGTCTTCAACCCCTGGACTCAGGCGATCTTCTTGTCTCCGTCTCCCAAAGTGCTGGGATAACAGGCGTCAGCCATCGCGCCTGGCGCAAAATAAGAGAAAATTTACTTCTACTTAGTCATATCTCCATTTAGATTCACAAAGTATAATTTAGTTGTCTCTATTGTTAATTTAGCCCATCTCTTCATATCATCAGTGCTGATATTAAATTTTTAATTCACTTTTTGTGGCAGCATTTTAATTTTATTTATATATTCATTTATTTGAGACAGGATATCATTATGTTGCCCAGGCCTTCAACTTCTGAACTCAAAAAATTCTCTCATTTCAGCCTCCAGAGCAACTGGGACCATGGGCATGGCCAGCTAATTCGTTTCCTATGCCATGAAGTTGAGACAGTTATTTTAGGCTTTCATGGATAAATGGCTGCATTGTTTATTTTTTGCCTATGACATCAACACAGATGCCAAAGGATATCTGGTTGGTAATAAATGCTGCTGTTTCAAGTGAATCAAATTTTCTCAATAGACAATTGGAATGGGAGAATTTTCAGCAAACTTTCATTACTCATTAGCCTCAATGCACTATCTTATGATGTTGTGTCTTTTTGCCCTTTGACTGAGGGAAACAGTAGTGCTAATTCGGTGTGTTTAATTCTGATGGACAGGATCTGGGAACAGATTTTCAGAAACATTGTTCTATAAATCAGCAGAAGTTGTGTGTGTGGCGTGGGGGACTCATTAGGTGGGAATTCTGCCTCCAACCCCAGACATATAGACCACCAAGGAATACTCCTTATCTATCTATTTTATAGTATGTATTAGGTTTTTGGGGATTTTCTGTGAGATTAATTTAAAGGAGAGGACCTGGAGTTAAAAATCTTAGAAAACACTATACTAGCCCATTTTTTAGGATGGCATTAGAAGTTACGGCTGTATGCACAACCTATTATGAAATAATGGGCAATCTGCTTCTCTGGCTATGTTTCACAACCTCCTTAGACCTTAGATTACCCCCTTTGTTTTGTAATGGATTCTTATTTTTTTATTTTTTATTTTTTTAGTCAGATTCTGACTCTGACACCCAGGCTGGATTGCAGTAGCACGCTCACGACCATCACCACAGCCTTGACCTGCTGGGCTCAGGTGATTCTTTTGCCTCAACCTTCCAAGTAGCTGGAACCAGGCATGTGCCATCATGCCCGGCTAATTTTTTTTAAATTTATTGTAGAGATGAGGTCTTGCCACATTGTCCAGACTGGTCTTGAACCCCTGGGCTCAGGCAATCCTCTCGCCTCCGCCTCCCAAAGTGCTGGGATTACAGGCATGAGCCACCACACCGTTTGGATCCTTACTCTAGGAAAATAAGAATTTAAATTTGGTTTCAAGAGTACATTAGCTATTTCAAATATTTAGGAACGAAAGGAAGTTAATTAGAGCTTCCTTAATAATTATCACTTTTATTATCTGAAAAAATATGTATATTGTGGCTTGCTTCTACTGAAAGCAGTTTACTATCATGATCTAACCCAATAAACATGAGTTATTGCAGCTGCTGTTAAGTTTAGCCCAAAGCTGCCTCCTTGTATATCTTGATTTAACCTAGAGGTTTCCCTATAGCCTTTCACTGCAAGGCTATGTGTAAGGACGTGTAAGCAGACTGCAATCTACTTTTGTGCCAATCACCGAGTTATGGCCAATCAAGTGAACAAGTGTGGCCAACTAGTCAAACCAGGTTCATATAAGGCAATCACTGCACTGTAAGTAATCTGCCTATTTCTGTCTCCCACTTCCTTTTTATCTATGTCACTTTCCTTTCTCTGTCCATAAAACTTCTTCTAGCTGGGGGCGGGTGGCTCACACCTATCATCCCAGCACTTTGAGAGGTGGAGGCAAGAGGATTGCCTGAGCTCATGGGTTTGAGACCAGCCTGGGCAACATGGCAAGACCTTCTCTCTACAATAAAAATTAAAAAATTATCTGGGCTTGGTGGCGCACGGCTGTGGCTCCAGCTACTTGAAAAGCTGAGGCGGAAGGATCGCCTGAACCCACCAGGTCAAGGCTGCAGTGGCCATGAGCGTGCCACTGCATTCCAGCCTGGGTGACAGAGTGGGACTCCAACTAAAAAAAAAAAACCTTTTTCCTCCACGTTACTGTGCTGGAGTCTCGGAGCCCGCTCTGGTGCAGAAGGTAGCTGATTCACTAATCCTCTTTAATTTGTCCTAAGTTTTCTTCTTTAACAATTGGATTTATTTCTCATTTCTGACAAAAGTAGTCAAGTCTTCTTATGAAACAGTACACAGAAAGGAGGAAAGCCGATTGTTTACTTTTCCATATATTAAAAGAATTTTATTCTCTTGCTTGAGAGTGTATTTTGTAATAAAATCTTATCAGTATGAAGGTTTACTCTTTTAAAAATTGACCAGTGGCTGTCAAACAATAATTAAACTGATAAGAACAGATACTGGCCGGGTGCGGTGGCTCATGCCCATATCCCCGGCACTTTGGGAGACTGGGGTGAGAGGATTGCCTGAGCCCACGGGTTCAAGACCAGCCTGGGCAATTTGGTGAGACCTCATCTCTACAATAAATCAAAAAACTAGCTGGGCGTGGTAGTATGTGCCTGTAGTTCCAGCTACGTGGAAGGCTGAGATGGAAGGATCGCCTCACCCGAGCCCAGCAGGTCGAGGCTGCAGTGGCCATGAGCGTGCCACTGCACTCCAGCCTGGTGACAGAGTGAGACTTCAACTCAAAAAAAAAAAAACAACAAAAACCAGATACTACACTTGATCTTAGCCAAAAGGCTGAGAAATGATCAGCTGTCAAACAATAATTAACTGAGTTTGGTTTACCCAAGATTAACCTTCCTAAACATTGATCTTAATTTTACTTTACTAAAACATTCTAATAAGTTACTGAAAAATCAGGCCTACCTTTAGTATGAAATATGAAACTACCTTTAAGTTTCTACTTAGGCATATGAAAGAAATATCTCTTTAATTTTTTTTAATGGAATGGCATCATTAGTAATTAACACATTGTATTGTTGGATTCCTTTGACATCATATCGCCATTACTTTTATTCAGACCTAGGCAAATGAAACTACATTTCAAGTAGAAAACATAATAGCTCTAAAAATGTCCACTCACAGCAGCCAGAACAAAGAAGGAGGAGCAATTGGCACTGGAGTTGAGTAGATATACATCTTTCCCATTCTTGTGTGAGATGATAATGATTTTTGTTTTCATTTCCAAAGACTGCTAATCAGAAGAATGGCAACGGGACAGTAGGCACATTTTTCCTGGCGTAGTTCTGTCTTTGTCTCATTATTTTAGGAAAGCCAGCGCTCCCATCTCTGTCTACTAAAGTTTCTCTTTGGAAGGAAATGGTAGGCCAAGCGTGGTGGCTCAAGTCCATAATCCCAGCACTTTGGGAGGCTGAAGTGAGAGGATTGCCTGAGCCCACAGATTCAAGACCAGCATGGGCAACTTGGCGAGACCTCATCTCAACAATAAATCAAGAAAAAATTAGCTGGGTGTGATACTGCATGCCTGCGATTCCAACTATTTGGAAGGCTGAAACGGAAGGATCACCTGAGCCCAGCAGGTTGAGGCTGCAGTGGCCGTGAGCATACCACTGCACTCCAACTTGGGTGACAGAGTGAGACTCCAACTCAAAAAAAGAAAAGAAAGAAAAAAATGGCATAAGCATGAGCTGAGTCCAAGTTAAACAATTTAACGAGATGTTGTTGGCAGAGAAATTTGGAGTCTCAAACCTCTTTGGACATTTTTATTAAGCTACTTTTACATATTTTTAATGATAAAAAATGATAAGATACAGTTCTTGCCTTTGAAAATCTCAGAGATTATGGGTCTTCTTAAGGAAACAATACATAATTTTAGAAAATAAAGCAGAACTGAGTGCAGCCGGGCCCGGTGGCTCACATCAGTCATTACAGCTCTTTGGGAGGTGGAGGATCGCCTGAGCCCAGGGGTTGGAGACTAGCCTGGGCACTTGGTGAGACCATGTCTCTACAATAAATCACAAAAGTAGCCAGATGTGGTGTCGTGTGCCTGTAGTTCCAGCTACTTGGAAGGTTAAAGTGAAAGGATCACCTGAGCCTGGCAGGTCGAGGCTGCAGTGGCTGTGATCGTGCCACTGCACCCAGCCTGGGTGACAGAGTGAGTCTCCGACTCAAAAAAAAAAAACAGAACAGAACTGGGTACAATAGTTGGTGGTTCTGGATTGGTGAAGAGGATCTGCCATCTTTAACGTGTGGCTGTGTCTCAGCATTTACGCTGGCTTACTTTTGCATCTCAGCCAAGAGAACAGAGGAAAAGGGAAAGGCCTGGTGGGGGCAGAAATCACTTCTACTGACATTTGAACTTGGACAAATGATCACAATTGGTTGTAATAGTCTGGCTGGGTGACCTAACAAAAATTCCAGAGTGTTGTTATGAAAGGACCATCATCAGTCTCTGTTCGAATAATTTATGTGTGGTCAAGAGAATTGATCAGCGTTAACTAGCTACAGTATCTCTAAGAAAGACATTCCCCAAAACTCAGCCTCCAGGCACTGAAAGAAAACACTTCAGGAAAGGATTATTAACACCTTGAAATCTTGGAGGAAGTTTTGGGTGACCCCACTTCATACAATGTGTTGTTTGATCAGTGATGTGCATGAAGACATTCTTGCTAATTTTTTAATTTGGGAAAATATTCACTCCTCTGATTAATAAAATTATCTAAGCATTTGCTTTAAGATGATATGAGAGTGGGTGGTGAGAGAAGTATAAGAAAATGAAACAGGCCAGGTGCAGTGGCTCAGCCTGCCATCTCAGCACTTTGTGAAGCCAAGGCGAGAGGAATGCCTGTACCAAGGGGTTCAAGACCAGCCCGGGCAACTTGGTGAGACGTTGTCTCTACAAGAAATCACAAAAAAACTAGCCGGGCATGGTGGCATGTGTCTGTAGTTCCAGCTACTTGGAAGGCTAAGATGGAAGGATTGCCTAATCCCAGAAGGTTGAGACTGCGGTGGTCGTGAGCGTGCCATTGCCTTCCAACTTAGGTGACAAGAGCGAGACTCCAACTCAAAAAAAAAAAAAAAAAGAAAATGAAACAATGACTGGGTATGGTGGCAAGTGTCTGTAGTCCCAGCTACTTTGGGAGGCTGAAGCAGGAGGATCACTTGGGCCCAAGAGTTCGAGGCGGCAGTGAGATATGACCATGCCATTGCAACTCCAGCCTGGGTGACAGAGCATGACCCTCTATAAATAAATAAATAAGAAACATGATTGACATAAGTTATTAATGTTTGACACTGGATGATGAGTGTATATAGATTCACTATACTATTATGTCTTTTTTTGCATATGTTCTAACTTTTCTTTATGGCAAAATTTTAAAAAATGAATAAATAATAATAGCTGCTAGGTGCAGTGGCTCACGCCTGTAAACCCAGCAATTCAGGCGGAATAGGCAAGAGGATTGCCTGAGCCCAAGGGTTCAAAATTCGCCTGGGCAACTTGGCAAGACCTCATTCCTACAATAAATCAAAAAATTCTTTGGGAAGCTGAGGTGAGAGGATTGCCTGAGCCCATGGGTTCCAGAGCAGCCTGTACAACTTGGTGAGACCTAATAAATTTTTTTAAAAATCAGCTAGGCGTGGTGATGTGCTCCTGTATTTCCAGGTACTTGGAAGGCTGAGGATCAAAGCTGTAGTGCCCGTGAGAGTGCCACTGCATTCCAGCTTGGGCAGCAGAGTGAGATTCTGACTTAAAACAAAACAAATGTACTTGTATTCTTTTGTAGCTGAGTTGTGCTAAATATAAAAAACCATTTGAATTTATTTTTTTATTTTTATTTATTTATTTTTTATTTATTTTTGCGTTGAAGTCTCACTTCGTTGCCCAGACTGGAGTGCAGTGGCCACTCCTGGCCACCGCAGCCTCGACCTGCTGGGCTCCGGCAATCCTTCCTCCTCGGCCTTCCAAGTAGCTGGAACTACAGGCATGTGCCACCACGCCCGGCTGATTTTTTGATTTTTTGTAGAGATGAGGTCTCACCAAGTTGCCCAGGCGGGTCTCGAACCCGCGGGCTCAGGCAATCCACTCACCTCAGCCTCCCAAGGTGCAGGATTACAGGCTGAGCCACCGAGCCCGGCT